>JARFXV010002408.1:0-121794 GCA_031761425.1 Cosmopolites sordidus
CACCCCACATATATAGTATAAGTATAGTGGGGGCACCAAGCACGTACCAACAGGTACGGCTTTTGTCTTGGCTTGTATTCCGACCATCTGGCTGCTAGCTAAGGAAAGGGCGGAGACATGAAAGAGACAGGGGCAGGCGGGTGTAAACAAAGGCTACCGACAGCAGATGAAAGAAGGAGCACACAGGGAACTGATAGTGGCAAGCTGAATGGGATGCATACCTAAAGGGCAGGTAGTGGACTGCTACTTCACTCAGACTATCAGCGGACATAGGTGGTTCAGGGCCTATCTGCATAGAATACACAGGAGGACGAATCACAATTGTCAGAGCTGCGGTACCGAGCAAGACGACGCTCAGCATGGTATATTTGAAAGCTCCGCATTTAAATTGGAACGTACAGAGACACAAACGGAATTAGGAACCATATTCCAACCTGAGAACATAATTTTTCAGATGATGGAAAATCAGAAAAAATGGGACATAGTGGCGAGACTAATCAGAAACGTCATCATAAAGAAAGGCAGAAAAAGATGCAGAAGAATCAAGAGAAAGAGAAGACTGAAGTTAATGTGCTCGAACTCCTAATCCTGAAGTCTGAAATAACAAGCTGAAGGGACGAGGGAGTAGGAAAGGAACCGATCGGAGAAAATCCACGTGGATTAGAACAGGCCCCACTGAAGGAATGCTAGGTCATCTGGTGGGGAGCTTGCTCCTTCCACGTCAATAAAAAAAAGGCTTCCAGAATAAGATGGCTAGTTGAAATATTTTATGGTAGATAGATAGATAATCAAGAATTAAATTTTATTCCGGAAGTGTCGTTGATAATGTCATAAATTTGGATAATTATTGAAAAAATCTTCGAGTTTTTGAAAAGAACAAAAATAAAATCATGATAATAACGTTTCATACCGAATGAAACGAACATAATGGCTAGACAAGATTAAAAAAAGTGGACATTATGATGATCTAGGAACGATATAATAATCTAAAAGAAGTCTTGGGTAATCCAAAGGAGCCGCAAATTAAAAATCGAGGAATTGTAAAATTAGTTATCAAGATTCTGATCAAAGGTAACACATCACTCAATAAGTTCGTAGGATGACTAATAAAACGACAACTTTTAGGCAAAGTTTTACTTTATTGATCTACATAATCTCTTTCAGCAGTTATATATTGATACACAACGCTTCTCTTTTTTGTAGGACGGAAACAAAATAGGCTTCAGATTCGGCAACCACTTCTTCATTGGAGCCACATCTCTTTCCCTGGAGCTTTTTATGTCTGCAAATAGGTAATAGTCTCTGGAAGCCAGATCCGGAGAATACGGTGGATGGGCTCATTTGGGGTCGTTTTTTCGCAATTTCGTCCTTCAAACACACCAATAACGTCATATAATATTCGCTATTGATAGTCCTTTGTTTCTGAAGACAATCAATGAATAAAATACCTTAGCATCCTAAAATATGGATGCCAAAACCTTACCAGCTGACATTTGCGTTTTTGATCGCTTTGGGCGGTCTCACCAGATTTCCGGTATTGTGATGGATTCATGTTTCATCCATTGTTACATGCCGTATAAAAAAAAAAACTTTTTATTGGGCAGAAACTGCTCCAAACAGGGCGCTGAATCGTCGACACGTTGTTGTTTATAATCGACTCTGAGCGAACATGGTATCCAGTTCGAATAGAGCTTTCTCATGAACAAATTTTTATGCAAAATGATGAATACCTTTTGATATCCTTAAAGTGTAAGCTATCTCACGTAACTTTAATTTACGATCAGTCAAAACTAATTTGTGGAGTGTTTTTAAGTTTTCTGGAATAACTGCCAAATTTGGGCGCCCAGAGTGTTCAGCGTCATCGGTATTTGTACGGCCGCATTTAAAATCAGCAAACCATTTTTCTACCATGTGTCTTGATGGATCAGAGTCCGAATAACACTTGTCCAGCCATTGCTTTGCTTCAACGGTATTTTTTCCCATTAAAAAGCAATGCTTTATTAACACGCGAAACTCAGATATTTCCAACGAAACCTAACATCCACTCGAACATGGCCATAACATAGATATTACTAATTTAAGGCTTGTTAATAGTGTAAATAAAAATAGGGTTTTCATTAGAAACCTAGAACCAAACCTAACTGCCCTTTCAAAAGATGGCTTAGATAATAACCACAACTTTATTTTAATAACATACACATTTTGGATTTTGAAAAATAATATAAAAAAAAATATAAGAGATGATTTATATAAAAAAAAACAAATAATATCATTAATTTCAGAAACGATACTGATAATTTAACTTGTGTATATAATGACACATGATCATTTAATAATAAATTTTCAATCATGATTTTTTTTACATCTAATATTATTACATGTGAAAAATTAAAAATTGTTAAGTTATAATATAAAAACAAAAATATAAAGGTAACAAATTTGTAAAAGATGTCAAATTTAAATATGTGTGAACTGAAGATTAGAGAAAGATTGTCATATTTCATTTATAAACATTTAAGAAATACATTTTTTAATTAGATATAGTTGGTAGGTTTTGAATATGAATATATATATATATATATATATATATATATATATATATATATATATATATATATAAATATATGAGGAAATTGAGATATTTTATAATGATTTGGCCCAGCCTTTAGACAACGAGAAATGCAGGTACAAAATTTTAATGGGTGACTTTAATGGTAGAATTGGAAAAGCAAGTACTGGTGAAACTGTAACTAGCCCATATGGAAATGGTGAGCGGGACAATAGAGGTGACTAGCTGGTTGATTTTGCTGAAGGACAAGAACTTGTTCTATAAGAAAAAATATCAGTTCGTTCTATAAGAAAAGACAAATGCCATAGAAGCGATGGAGAATGGAAAGACTCCAGGAAAGGACAATGTGACGGTTGAAATGTTAAAAGCAGGTAGTCGAACAAAATACCTCAAACATCAAAAAATACCCAGTCTATAGAAAAAGCTGAAGTGATTCTTCTTCATAAGAAAGGAGCACAGGAAGATTAAAAAAAAAACTACCGCCCAATAAGCCTCCTATCAGTAATGTACAAAGTTTTCACCATGATAATATGTAAAAGAATATTAAGAACACTAAATGACGCACAACTAAGAGAGCAGGCTGGATTCAGAAGTGGAGTCAGTACAATGGATCATATCCAGGTTATCCAATAGGCCATAGAAAGGCAGAATAAATACACCATGCTACTGTGCTTAGCTTTTTTTAACTATGAAAAGGCATTTGATTCAATATCAACGCAAGTCATAATGGATGCATAGCTTACCCAGGGGATTAGACAGACCCTATGTGAACCTACTGGGATCCATGTATGAGGAAGTAACAGCTACAGTGAACATGGATGACTTTGAAGTTAAAATCAACGTATCACGCGGTATACGACAGGGTGACTCTATACATATATATATATATATATATATATATATATATATATATATATATATATATATATATATATATATATATATATATATATATATATATATGTATGGCACCAAGCAGAAATATTGCGATAATAGGTTTTGTTCTTTGGAACTTGCGAGGGAGTTTCTAAAGCGCAATTTGACTTTAGTAGGAACAGTAAAAAGGAACAAACCATAGATACCAGCGGAATTTCAAGCTAGGAGCGATCAGGAAATTAGGTATAGCCTTTAAGGATTCACAAAAGACATGACCCTAGTTTCTTATGTCCCAAAAAAAAATAAGGCATTTCTACTGCTTTCGTCAATGCGCTATTCCCAATACACTGACATTTCATATGGTAAGTCCAAAGGGATATCGTTTAATAATGCCACAAAAAGTGGAATAGACACACTGGATATAACGTGCACTGTTTATTCTGCTAATCATAAAATAAGGTAGCCGTTGGGGATCGTTTACCACATGGTGGCCATGATTGAATTAAAGGCCTGTGCTCTTCAGAGACTTTTTGAAGAAACAAAAACCATCTCGCGTTTTGAGTTTCTAAAAAAAGTTTCTTTGTATTTGGCCTACGATTTCGTGAAATAAAGACTGGAAGTGGCCAATCTGCCTTATGAACTACGAAATATGGTTTTGACTTTAGAAGAAGAGTCAGCAAAAGAAAAACAAATAATGAGGCATCGGAGTAAATTTGCTAATCGATCTCAAGAGGGAAAACACTTCATTTCCTACGGATAAGCTTGAGAAAAGAAAAACTTGTCGATTTTGTCTAAATCCAAAGAAATAAAGCTGTCTATAAATGTATTTCTTCAGAAGAACTGACTTGCTTGGAGTTTTCGAAAAAAGTGTGCAATAGTTGTTGCTATAATTCATTGTGCTAGCTAATACTGCATTTCTTATCGCAGATTTTTTTGTAATCGGTTTAGTTTTACTTCTTTTTTCTGTTTATTTGTTCGTTTTTTTTTCCTTTTATTACTATATTTTTAGATTTCATTCATGTAAAAAGACTGCATTTCTAACCGTGAAACTTAACCGTTATAAATCATATACTGCAAATTAAAGTTCTGACTAGTAATAAATTTGCATTTATTGGTATTTTAATAAAGTTTGTTGTTTAAAAATTTACTATTACTTTTATTTATACCTTACATCCGGATAAAGATGAAGTGGAATAGCAAAACATTAAAAAAGAGAAAAATTTAACTTAAAGGACATCCGAACCGACGTTCCATCTTACTGTCAAATACAAGATGTATCTGTCAAAGAGTTAATGTAATGCATAGTTAACTTCACGGTTTATTATTATTACACGCATCATTAGGTACGGCTGTCATATAAATAGAACATAGTTTAAATGTTATTTAAACTTAGACTAATTCATTTTCTGATGATGCTAACATGTTAACGAAACGCAAGTCGAGAAGTTATAAAGAAAGGATATGGTATTTAGTGGTAGATCTCTTAGTTTTATAATAGGTCAAAAGTTCAAATCAAGTCAAAAGTTAAACCGAACCATCGAAAAGGCATGAGTATATGAAAACAAGAAAAATAATATTCATTGTAATAAGAATCTATTAGAAAGGCACGTCGGTATACAGACAAAATAGACATAAACTTAAGCAATTAAACTTAAGCAAAAAAAGAAACATGGAATATTCAAAACATATACGAAGTAACCTTAGAGAATTTACCTGATATAATAACAAGATATGGATTAGGTATTCTTGTCTTAAAAGAAAGCAAACATAAAAAAGGCTATAAATGATATAGGCAATTTCTAAAAATAGATATTTTAGTAGAGGATTTATTGAATTTTAAATGATTAAAATAGTAATGGAATATATTAAGGTAATATCAGAAAGACTACCCAAGCGCTCAAAATGTTTTTAAAACAAATATAAGAGGAATATGTAATAATATAAAAAATAGGAGGATATGTAATAATATAAAAAATTAATGAGAGTGGTGCCATAGCGTTCGATCTAGCAAGGCTGTTGGCTTCTCCTTTGTAGAGAATGCAGGTCAACATCTAATTCCTCTTTCGTACAGGTTTAAACTCCCTAAAGTAACTTATCGGTCCCTAGCAATTCTTTTCGTGAACCGCATTTGTTTAGTGTGTGCTCTTCTAGCTCAACAATTTTGAGCAATGTTATGTTATCAAGTTTTGTTTTAGACGTGAGCACACGACGATGGAAACTGTTGCAAAACTTCAACAAGTGCATAGAATTAATGTTTTGTCAAGGGTCAAGATTTTCAGGTGGTTTGAGGCATTCTGAAAAGACCGGCACTTATTATTAATTTAATCTTAAATACTTAAATTTAATTTTAATATTAAACTATACTACTATTCACTTTTCTGCTCTAGTTTAATAATAATAATTTTTCTTAATGGTCACCGATGCCTTCGTGTATTTATTTAATTATATTATTTCTTCATCAAACGTATTGATTCAGCACCTATTTTTCTTTTTACTCTTATATAGGTGTTATAGGAGAAAGTGACCAAGTCCATTATTAGTGGTTTTAAGTTATTGTCATTTAAAGATTCGTGATCAAAAATAAAATCAATTATATCTTGCATGTTCATTTTAGCGTAAGTGTGGTAAACAATTGTCATTGTTAATCAAGTACCGGAGCCAAAGTTATTTAAATATTGTTAAATCGGTTATATGTTATTATTTTCATATTTTAAGGAAATTAAGTTCAGTTTATTTACTAATATGTATTACTTTTTTTAATTACAAATTCACAATTATAATAAATTATTAAACAAAATATACTATTAATAATAATGAAAATTAAGTTGAATAAAAAATGTTCCTAACATCATACTTCATCATCACTGCTTTCGTCTTGTGAAGGTTCGGCACACTTGTCTTTTACGGAGCTGATACTTGGCAACTTCATGATATACCAGCCATGATACTCATTGGGAATTACTCCAGTTTAGCCAAGTTTAATTAGTCATCTTTTTTGTTTTTGGATATTGGTAATGGTTCTGAATAGCATTTCTTCAAATATGTTTCTTATTTATATGTGTATTTCTGGTTCTACCCCTTACTTTTCGTTTTACAATTAGAACTTTGCATTCATCATCATAGTTTTACCTGAACACTATTAAATTATTTGTTTTCTCCTCATACCATAATTGTTTGCTCTTCAAGCATTCTACTTTTTGACGGTTTACGTCAAGATTTGTATTTTTTAGTATTGACTTGCTGAGTTCTCTTTTAGGTCAATAAAGTCATTGTAGGTCAGCTGATTAATGCCATAAGCATCAAAAATGTTCTCTCTTCTCTTGGATCTTGTTATTGCCATAATTGTTTTCCAATCATTCAAACAAAACACAGGGATGTACCTTTTGGCTCGTTCTATCGCACTATGCATCGAATCTGCCTCCATGTGTGAATGACCTTTTTCAAAAGGGCAACGATAAACAAAAAGAGGGCAGCTATGTATTTGTTACGCTTTTGACCGCTGCATGTTTCGCTGAAGAATAATACGTCTTTAACTGGATCTGGTAAAGTTTTAAACCATTTCAGTAACGATGTACCTATTTTATTGTTTCCTATTGACGTTCTATTCCGTACCAAAGATAACAATGTCCACTATTTGGTGGGGTTGCCTCATATACGATCAAGTTATATGCGCAGAGTTATCGGCTGTAATAAATTAACACGGTTTATAAAACAAAACTTGCCGATACAAAACTTTCGCTATTACAAGCCATTTGTTTATTTAGATCTTTTTCTCTATTACCATATCTCTACGATTAATATGAAAAGAAAATTCTTAGGACTTTTCGGTATTTTTAACATCTGTTATACGCAGTAAGGTTTAATTGTAATGAGTGAAGAACACTGGTCTATAAATTATAGCAGAAACAAATTATTTTTAACTATTTACTTGCGCCTCTTTGTATAACTCATACATATTAAGAATTGATAGTGTAGGGTCAAGATATTTACGCTTAGTCTTAACACCGCCAATAGTGCGACTCTAGTTCTGAAAATAATTTTACCTTGTCTCTGTCTCTGTCAAACGACTTTGTCATATTTTACTCCATCTACGTTTTGTTTAACCTGCCCAGTATTTGTTATGGGGTCAATTTGTCTTTCACTAGTAGGAGGAATGTAATTGGAATCCGAATCTGTACCATCCGATGTCCATAAGATCTTGAATAATTTCATGTACACCAATGTAATAATTTTTTGAACGCGTTCATTTCAGAACTAAAATTTTGAACATAGTAGCTAACAAGGCACAATAACTAACTATAATATTAGTGTACCGTATATACAAACAATAATGAAGTTTATTGTTTTTATAATTTTAAAATTCTAATAAAAAAAACACACGCAACTGAATAATAATGCTTACAATTTAAACATCGAACTGAAACTCTTGACGTTAGAATGGTCCATGGCTATCCTGATTTGGCCATATACAAAAATATTAGAAGCGACAACAGGAGAAATTGTTCAAATCTACTTGATCATTTTCTCCTGTGTGCTTTTCTGAGAAATGCAATTTTTTCAATGTAAAAAATGTTTTTTGTTGTAAAAAATGTCGTTCAATGTAAAAAATTAATTTTTTCACTGTAAAAATATATTACATTATTTTTACATTATATTATTAAATATATTACATATATATATATATATATATATATATATATATATATATATATATATATATATATATATATATATATATATATATATAAAATACTCTTTAAAGTATGGAAATGTTTATTTCTTGACATAATTCTCAAATTTGTTTTAACATTAAATCGTTGACAAAAATCCAAAAATAAATAATTAAATACAAAAAGTTAAATACAGAATGAGCGATAGGTCAATAATTATTGGCGTCAGCAGACTACACACCTATAGTTCGTGCCCCAAAAATGTCTGGTACAGAAAGTATTTCTATAAATAACCCGTCTTTTTAAAGAAATACCCCAAATGAAATATAAAAAGCTCAATTTTCTTAGTAGTGGGTAATTCTAAAGGATATAAAAAAAATATTTAAAAAAAAGGCTTTAATTAATCATTTTTAAAATAATTCCCTTTGACAAAATTAGATTTTCAAATCTACTTATCCAAAATATTGTTTATGTTATATATATATATATATATATATATATATATATATATATATATATATATATATATATATATATATTTTGCGGACACCCTATATATATATATATATATATATATATATATATATATATATATATATATATATATATATATATATATATATATATAGGGTGTCCGCTAATTAACGATACACAGCAAAATTGCAAATTATTGAGTAAATATATTGCGATTTAACCCAACTTACCTTAGTCTAAAAGTTAAAAGTAACCAAAATACAGGGGTTAAAGTTCTAATTTTATTTTCGTCAATAGAATTTCAATATAATTGGAAAATAATATCTTCCTTGGACGAAATTTGGTAGTGGCGGACACAAATTTTTATGTAGATTATAGAGGGCGTTGTTTGCGACCCTTTTCTACGTTTGAAAGGTCACAACTATTTTTTAATATTACCATTTTTAATAATAGTATTGTTTTGTCCACATTTTTTATGTAAAAAACATATTCTTTGAAAATGTCGCTCCGAGTTACCGTTTTCTAGATATCTGCGTTTAAATTGTTTGTAGCACCATTTTAAATTGAGCTTTTGAAACATAACCTTTGTGTTAGCTTTCCCTACCACTTTATTCAGGCTTGGAACTGGTTCAATTTCTACTATTAAAAGCAAAAACTTGGAGCGTGTATAAAAGCCAGCATAAAAACATTATAACACACGACAACCACATTACAACACACTAATTTTTGGGAAATGACAATAATATGTATATTGATAATGACAATGAATTTCAATATAAATCTCATTGACATACTCTAAAAATACATTTACATATTATAATTTTAAATTAATTTATTAATATATAACTATTAGGCACTAATAATGATTATAAACGTTTTAAAAGAGAATACAAACGAAATAAATATCTTTAGAAATGTTAAAAATTTTCAAATAATTCCAGAAGAATTCAGTTAGAAAGATCCCTTTTCGACAATAAATGTTCGAAGTGATTTCCATTCACCTCAATTCATTACAGTACCCGTTTACGGAACGACCGTCTGATTTTAAATTATAACTGCTCATTTCCACACGATTTCACAGCATTCTTAATTTTATGTCATAATTCTTCTAGAGTATTCGCTATTTCCTCATACAATACTGATTTCACATATCGCCACATACAAAAATCAAGTGGATTGAAGTGGATTTATTGAGTGAATAATTCGGTGAGAAAATTATTTAGAGAAACGATTCGATTAATTGGCCGCTAAGGTCATGTGATTTAACGCCTTTAGATAATTTTCTTTGGGTCAATGTTCTATGGTCTATGCCGAGATAAACCAGCAACTATTTACGCCTTGAAAGGCAACATAACTCGGACAATTGCAGACATAAGTTCCCAATTGATTGAAACAGCGGTCGGAAATTAGATTGTCAGAATATATATATATATATATATATATATATATATATATATATATATATATATATATATATATATATATATATATATATATATATATATATATATATATATATATATGTTTGTCGTATTTAAGATGAAGACACCCCCACATTTGCGCTATTTGAAGGAATACAAATTTGAATTTTTGCACAGTCAGACAGATTGATGGGTAGCGTTTTTTAAGATACTCAACTGAAACAGTTCAACTGAAAGTTTCATGAAAAAATTTGCATTTTTAATTTTGTCATTATTTTGGACTATACACAAAATTATTACAACAGAATCGTAAAAGAATCGAAAAATGTATTCGAATAGACGGAGGACTAGTTGTGAGAGATCTCATTTGATAGTTAATTATTTGTATTATGAAAATTATTGTTATATACTATATACTTTTAACTAAATTTGATCAATTACCAAAAATTGTTTTCCAATAATATTAAAATAATTATTCCTCTGTAAGTGCTCTTTATTTTACTGAAATATTTGAATACATGACACTATTGACAATGTGTCAAGTTTTTACTCACCATGGCACATTAATTATCAAATTAAACAAATAAACTTGTCATAATTTTAAACAAAAAAATTAAAAATGCGAATTTTATCATGAAACTCGGTATATGAGGCTATAATAATATTCCGAACAACTTTTTCTAATAACATTTTTCGATATCTCTAACGAGAAGCAAAATATTCTGGATTGACTTTGTTTGTGAATTCGTAGTAGGCTGAGTTTAAAGTTCAGGTTTCAGTTGAGTATCTTAAAAAATGAGACCCATCTACCTGTATGACCGTGCAAAAATTCAAATCTGTATTCCTACAAATAGCGGAGATATAGCGGTGTCTTCTTCTTAAATGCGACACATTGTATATATAACCAATCTAACTACAGGATTATCGCCTTCAAAACAGGTTATTTGTTATGAAACTACTTTGTTATAATATTTGATTAAAAGAGAGAAAAAAGCAAATAACAATATAAATAGCGGAAACGAAATTTTAGTTACAATTTTTTTTATTCAAAATAAGTTGTTTCCACAAAATCAGTGAAACTGTTAAATAAACAAAATAAAGATTACACCCGTTTATTAAACAATTTTGAAGGAATGTGATATAAATATAGGGGGAGATGTAGATCAATAATTGTTACTCTCGCGAAAGACGACAAGGCTGATGAAGATATCAATTGAAAGAAAAATGGCCACTTTAAGACCATTACTTTAGTAAATAATTCCTTGAACAGATACGTGTAATTACATTTTACCAAATAAGTCCTCATCATTCTGATGGATAAAATAAGGTATTAAATATAGGATTTTCAAAATAATAACTGTATAAAATGCGAAATATTTTTTTGTCAAAAGATATGATTCATTTAAAGAATATACATATATATATATATATATATATATATATATATATATATATATATATATATATATATATATATATATATATATATATTTTATATTATAAATATTTTCACGGGTGGTAGGTGATGTTCCTAAATCATTCCGGGTGTTGGTTCTTTTGTTCTATGAAGATTTACGATGTTTCGCCGAAATTTCATTTAGCATTTTCAAGTGTTCGGATTTCAAGAAGTTCAAGATTTTCGCTTCGGATCATCGCTGCCATCGCGTCAAAACAAGTACCTCCCAGGACTGGTTTCCGACCTAACAGCCGTCCTCAGCTGAGCTTGTGTCTAATACAAAGAGACAGCTGATGAGAAACGATCAGAGCCAGGCCAAGTTAAATGCCAGGTTAATGGCGGGTCGCGGTTGATGGTGACTCTGATCGTTTTTCATCAGCTGTCTCATTGCATTATACTCGACGTATAACGCAACGTATGCATAAAGAATGCATCGCCTAGTTCCTGCTGCGAACTGCTACCCGCCATCAACATGGTCAGTTAACTTGGCCTGGCTCTGATCATTTCTCATCAACCACCTTGCAATTCAATACATTTCGCTCAGCAACATTTCCACTTATAGTACCCTCGGTATATACAACTTGGCAAACTAAGTGGTTGTTTCCACTTTAATCTCATCATTAAGTGAATCTTCATAGAGCAATCTATTTCTTCAAGTTTGCGAAGAGAAAATAATAACTAGGAGACAAATCGGATGGGTACTGCGTATGTGGAAGCAATTCCAAGCCTTAATCATGGTGTTTTACAGTAGCAACCCGTGGCGTGTGTGTAGGCACATTATCGAGGTGAAAGAGCAGTTCCTTTTTGACCAGAAGTAGACGTTTGAGCCGTATTGGGTCTACCATTAGACCAGTATTTAAGCGAAATACTACCATCTGATGGTGCTGCTGTATACTAAATAGTCTATGAGCATCCCACTCTGTCTGACTTGTACTGGCAAATCAATGTTTTATCTACTCTTATACAACGAAATCGAGGAAATCCACCAGAATCACATTTTAAATCTAAATACTCTTGGGGAGTATTCAATCGAATGTTTTTATCGTTTTTATCGGACGTTTTTATACTAAAACATTGTATAAAATGTAGTGAATGTCTCGATATGACTTACTATGTCAACAAGCTTTCGTAGCGTCAAACAGCGATTATTTAACACAAAATCATAGTTTTATGATAATTGTTTCGGTCGAAGTCATTTTTAGGCATTCCGACTCTTCATCATCTTAAATGGATGTTCAAACACATTCAGAAATCCACTTGTTTGCTTTACTTGATCGCCGCCAACAAGCAATAAAACGTAAATGTTTGAAACTTCGCTGCACGCTCTCTAACGGATTATACATGACAAATATCATAGTAATTTGGTCTTACTTAGGCCATCCCTATGTCAAATCGAGATCTTTTCTGACTACTCTAATAAAGGTACATGGAATCCAATTAATAACATCAATTTAACCCATTACAAATCTCAAATCGATCTACATCGTAAATACAGCTAATAAAGTGTCCCGGAAGTGGTTCCGTAGTTCCAAATGTTAACTGGTTTTAAATCTTAGGTAAAATTTAGTTTTAGTTTCGTGATATCACGGGCCTATATAAAGATTACGCGGTTTTATGATACACTTTTAACAGGTAGTCATAAGTATATGAGGGGTGCTATTCCAATTAATTGTATTGCTAACGAAGTAGATTATTAAGGGCTGATAAAAATGTCAACTGTATAAAAACGCCTCTCTTAAGACCCTTTTTTAAATAAATGAATATAAAAACAGATACCTCTAATTATATTTTGCCAAGGAAGTTTTATCATACCTTTATACATTAATAGATTTAAAATTCGGAACTCCCTAAATTAAGATTACTCAGAGACAGAAAATTAGACGTGATAATTTTTCATGATTTTTTCCAATAAAATCGGCTGAAAGGAAGAAAGAGGGGAACTTTTTCATGACAATATTCCAAAAGGAAATTTAAAATATATTTGCGCCAATAAAAGACAATTGTTACCTTGATTGATTTGTTAAGAAAATTCAGATATCTTCTGATTTATATCGGAGATCCTTATTTGCCTCATAATTAGGTTGAATGCTTTAGTTGAATTTGATCAGTTATTAAATAAATGTTATATGCATTCATATATAAAATTTACCATACCCATAGTATGATGTGGTAGATATTTTATACGGCTTAGCGAGTTTGAGAGGGGTCGAATAGAAACCCACCTACAATAGTAAAGGTGTTGTCGGGTCTATTTTAAAGAAATCTGAAAAAGATGTGGTAAGGATGGCGAAAAAGAATTACAAACAGAATCATCGCCTTAGACTATTTGCGAGAGATACCGTTTAACCTCAATGAGAGCAGTTGGAAACCAAAAATGTATACAAAAATTAAGGCTAGACCATTGGCTAGGTAAACTGGAACATGGAGAGTTGCCTATGGGATCACTTGTTCACTATGTCCATTTAAATTCATTCAAACCTGACTGCAGAGCTTTATGTCTCTATAGGTAATGTGAGTTTATGAAAGGGGTACATAATAAGCTAGTAGAGGGAGGGGTTTGTATAGGTGTGTGTCGACTCTTCTCTACGATGCTGTTTAGCATCCATCATGCTACTGTGGACTCGAGAGAACCGTGTATTTGCTTACGATACGTTTATTAATTCGATGGATAGCTGCATTTTGAACGAAGGATTTATTAATAAAAACAAATCCACCTGCTCCTGAATGATTGGCGCGTACACCACGCATGTGGATAGAATAGGGGAGGCGATTTTTCCGCTTCAAAGTCACACTAAGGGTTATGAAGTGGAGATGAGTAAGAGCACTATAAGAGGTATTTGGTATAATGATTTGAGTTCTCGCCCATATAAATTTATAATTGTTCGATAGTTGAATGAAGGAAACTTCAAAACTCAGACACTGATCATGAGTGGGGATTGGAATCAATAAAAAACTGACAATTTGGGGCATTAGATGCCCATGAATTGCACAAGGGACCACTACACAGTACAAAAACAATGGTGTTGTATGGTACTGGGAAGTGCGGAATTATCGGGACATTTTTTTAGCAGTTAACTCAAATCGTTACTTAACACGTTAATTGCCATGACACCCGATATTTAGGTTTCAGTATTAGTGGTCATTTGTAGCCCAAAAACCTGGCTTCAAGTTACATTTAAATACATGGAGAATTTTAAACATGAGCCTGGGGGGCCATTCTAACGTTTGAGCCTATCACTTTTGTTTCCATTTTTGAAGGTACATTAGTTTATTTCGGGGTTGTAAGAAAACCTCATACATAACACAAACGCTTTGTATCAAAGTAGAATATATTATTAAATATTTATCTATAATAGTTAAGCGAATCAAAAAAAAATTAAAACAAACCATAGTATTTATTACATTGAAACAAATCTGTTTTTTTGTCCTTTTGCTATTTTCCTTCCTTGTTCGGCATTTATTCTTAGTTACATAGAAAAGTTACACAGTTTTGTCAATCTTTGACAAAACGTGCCTTGAATTTGGATTCATCTGATCTTCTGTAATATTTGTTTAATTTATTTCCAACAGACCTAGACTAAGCTGTGCTCTAAATTCGGTAATTGACAATTTATCCTTCGTCACATTTTTGTATAAAATATTCGCATTTACAACAGCTGTGCTTAGTATTATTTCGAAAGCTAGTTTTCGATGCCATTTTATGCCCTTACGCAAAGGTGATGAATAAAATTTAAGTTGATTAGAAAGATGGACAAAATATTTGCATATATTGTAGTCAAATATAAGCGCTGGTTTTTCTATTTCTTTTTCTCTTTTTAGATATTTAGTGGTATTATCCGCATGAATCATGCTTAGGCAAAGAATATCCCGCTTATCATGCCATTTCGAAACCATTTTCAACCCATTTCAATGTACGTACAAAGTGGGTTTTTTGATTTTGGAGTTCATGTGCTAGGTTGATACTTATATAATAATTATTGGTATACAAAATACGTCCATGATCCAACAGGGGAGCCATAAGTATCATTACATTTAAAACTGTAGCAGGGTGGTCTCCTTCCTTATCTTTTCCACAATAAACTTTAATGTCGTAGGTGTAGCCGTCTTTACAACACTATTTGTAAAGTTTGATACCAAAATTAAATCTTTTATTTTTTATATATTGCCAAAAATATAATCGTCCTCTAAACCCCACAAGGGTTTCGTCACTGCACACTCATTGCTCAGGAATATATACTTTGAATTTGTTGATCAGGATATTTAAAAGAGGACTTAGTTTTCTCAACAGGTTTTTTTCAACAATTCGTTCAATTTCGTTGAAGTGAAGCATTCTGAGAAGCAACCTTGAAGCGGGTCCTGAGCATTCGAGAAGCTATCTGATTGCAATATAGGGGACTCTTTGACCAATAGTCTGTCATTTTTGGTAGTTTCTTCAAACCTATATATAAAACTATTCCAAAAATATGACCAATTTATTGATTATTTGTATCCTTCCGTCTATGTCATAGAGATTTCGAGAACAAGATATTGTTTATTGATTGTTGAAAGCGTACTTATTGGTTTCAAAACAGCTCATCGTTGAAATATATTTTGAAAAAATCAAATGGTGCTTTAGTGATATACTGTTCATAGATTTCATTTGTAATTCCAATGTTTTGTAAATCAAAATAAAAAAATTTTCCGTGAATCTCTCCTCATTATTTGCATTTTCTGGAGAAAACGCAAAGGAAAACGCAGGGAGAAACTTTGATTTTATCTCATCTATGGCTTAATCAACAGGTGATGGGGCAGTATTTATGTCGTTTGAATTTTTTGATGTGGACTGTTGATCTTTGCTGTCTAAGGAATCTTCATATGAGAGATTATTTGATTCTTTAGATGTAGATGGTTGTACATCAGGCTCTAACAAAACTCCTGGCAGGACAACATTTTAACATTGAACTTCGCACTCTTTTGGTGTGTGGTATATTGTTCTAAAAAATTATAATTTTTATATATCTCTAAGGAAATAATAAATTTTGAATAAACGCAGTAAATTATTAGTTTTCAACATACCCTTAGCGCTTTTTTGTGGGATATGTTTTACATGTAGAGTCACTGGAACCAGTAGAGTCACTATCTGTAGCAGAGTTCGAACTGTAGTCATCAGAATAATTATCAAAATTGTCTAAAGGTCCTGATCATCTGAAATTATATCGTTCCAAAATTTTCTATACTCTTTTTGTTTTTTTTTTGCAATATTTGCCTACTTTTGGTTTTTATTGTAATAGTATCTTGCACATATGTTACACTTGACTTGTACAATCACCGACTAACGCTGCGGTATAAATACAAACATACCAATGCTCGTCGCTAAACATGTTAGAATACGAAATTTTGACGCCCGGCATTTGGTCTTCGAAGCGCTGACCCAGACCTGACTCCAAAGCCCAAAAGCGGAGTTTTATTTCAAAATAAAATTTTTACCAATTTTTGGATAATAGAGTAAAAATTCAACAAGAAACAATAATGATAACATAATATTTACCAATTGCATGAATTATTTTCTTTGGGCCTGGAGATACATTTTTTTCGTTGTATTTGGGCGATTAATGGGTTAACCATGTTTGAAATCGTTTTCAAATCAGAATTTTGGAAACTTGGAAAATGCTGGAGCCACTGCTCATATGGCTAGAGTTACCATGAATGTTGTTCGAGCTGCATTCCCTCATCGAAAAACTTCTCGTTTTTCGCGATGTTCGTGCTCTTGTCAGTTACCGAACCTTTCCATGTGCGATTTTTACATTTGCGGGTACTTGACATTACGCGTTATGAAGCTAAGCCTCGAACATTAGTAGAATTGAACACCACTATATGTGATCGAATTGCAGAAATCGATCAACAAACGTTGTGAAGAGCCTACCTTTCACGAACAGCTTCAAACGTATGTTCGTGGAAATATTCATTCCTTGAATGACATTATTTTCCGCAATTAAGCATTGAAAGAAGTGACATCTTACATTAATTATTTTTATCATATATAAATATAAATATTTTTGTTTGCAGTGATGCCCGCATCTCGTGACTCATCCTGTATATAGCAAATACTTCATTTATTTCATCAACTCATCCTTCAGATTCCCAATTTCAGAAAGGCCATGCATACCCCCAAAAAGTATAAATAACGATATATTTCTTTAAGATCTCCGAAGTTTACCATTTATCTTGGATCTCAAAATATTCAGTCCTTAAGATATCATAATATGACATATCTCAAGTATATATCCATCATTTGTTCAATGTCTGGAAGGGTCGATTAGTCTGTAATGAATCGAAATTAATTACATTAATATAATAATATTAATAATTATTAATAAATACTGATTACTCCACAGTGTGAGAGTTTTTGATGAAAAGACCTTTATAGAAACATTTAATAAAACTTAATAAATGATGTTCACAATTCTATATTAGGAAGACCATTTTGTAAATTGACCTTCCGGTGGCCGCGTGAAATTTTTTGACGTGAGTGGTCGCGCCGGTCTCGTAGATCGTGAGGCCTAAACAATTAATAAAACTCAAAAATTTCACACAGTTCTGCATTTTATAGTATATACTTGATACACAGTTAGTTTACTATAAATAAGAGCTAATTTTCACTGAGATTTTAGGCGTTTATAATAATGATTAATAAATTATGTTGGGAAAAATTATTTCAAACATATTTTTCCGGTTCTATTTGATAAAAAAACAATAATATTTAAAAATAAGTAACAATTTATATGAAATAAATATATTATTTATAATAAACAAATAAAAATTAAACTTTATTCTAGTAAATAGATCTGAGAAAACAGTCTTCTCGTAGTCCGTATTCTAGTAAATTAGGCGTTTGCTTTCTTGAAACCTGGCATAACAGACTCTACAAATTACGTTACATTAATGTTCTAAGCACAGCCAGTACCACAACTTTTACAAAAATATTTCGTTTTTCTGTTCATTCAACAATCACAAAATCTGCATCTTCCGCGTTCTCCAATATTTTTGGCTTGGTTTTTATTTTCAGGAACTACAACTCGTCATACTTCATCATATAATTGTTCTACGCATTTGATTTCTTTTTCATAGTCCATCTGAGTAAAGTAATGTTTTTTTGTCAACTCGCATTTTTTATTTCGACTATTCTCACTTTTCTTATAATTCTGGTGAAAATATAGACAATTTAAAAAATTAGCGGGTGTCGTCTGTAAGACCGTATCTGCAAATAATTGTTAACAACTTTACAACAAATACACCCTTCCACATAAAATTCGATACTAACATTCCACAATGACTTTGGCGGGTTTTTTAAATATTAGCAATTATCACTGCACCTGGTCTGACAGTCTATAGCGCGACAACTGGAGGATTAATGGTAATTCTCATAATAACAAATAATTATCTTTATGAATTTCACTGGAAGATTAACTTACAATAATTAAGGCTATATATAGAGAATTAATTTATGAACGGTACATTTTTCGAGACTCAGGTTTTTTGGTAAAACATGCAAGTACATAAAATAAAAGAACCAGTGCGAAGTTAAATTTCGTATGATCTTCATTTTTTACCCGATTTAACAATTAGGTTAGAATGTATGTGATAGGGTTAAAATATAATAAAGTTAGAATATATGGAACAGTGTCTTGATAAATCATAACGTCGAAACCATTTATAATGCATTTTGGAATACATATAAGAAATCGAACCAGTTTGCTCAGATAATTAAATCCAAAATGTTATTTACGATATAGCCATTTTAATCTGTATATACCAAATATATTGAAATTAGTAGAGTCTGGCTATTTGGAAATGACCCAGAGCCTACTGCAATAAAAGCGGAAAAAATAAACTGCTCATTTAACTTTTTCTTCAAACAGAATTCACATAACCTTCCTCTTAATTTAAATAAAACGATGGATGGATATTTTCCATCTGACGAACATTCGTCGTTAAAAATATATTAATGCTGGAGGGGATTACTTAGAATAGCCATGAAATTTTCCCCATCTATATTAGTGGTACCCTGGAATATTAAACATTTTTTAAATTGTTTCAATATGTCTAAGAAATGAACAATACTATGTATTAGGAGGAACCCTTAAGAGTTTTTACACTGGGTAAATATAAATGAGTTACCTCTATAAAAGTTCCCAACTAGAAAATTGTCTCGGTTATTGTGGAATTTTGACAAAGCCTGTCTAACCTTTGCTTTGTGAAAAGCATCTTACAAGGCTATAGAAACAAAGCAAAAACTATATCGAGATAATGAAGCTGCTTCGGAGAAAGTAGAAATTAATGTAAGGAGAGCGGTAGGACTATAATTGCTATTGTCGAGACTTCTAAAGGTTGATGCGCCAAAATAGGAATATAAAAAAGTGAAAAAGCCTGACCGTCATGATCTTTCTCTTAGTAAATTAGCTTATTTGTAGATATCTTAATTAAAACACTTTCTCACAGGTTAATTATATCAGAAGTAACATCTGACATATAAAAAAGAGTATTCCAGATGTGTCTCAAAAAAAAGAATGGAAAAAAGTATTATTTAAAAAAATATTTAGTACAATACGGTACACAATTTGTTCGACTCGATCATCATCAAAGCTATTTAATTTTCACACATAATTATTTCGTAATAAAGCAGATTTCCAACTATACAGATAAGTCGGCATACAAAATTTTTTAATATAATGGCAAGAAAATTTAGGATAGTTTACCGAATTTCGATTATATTCCTCAATCACTGGAATGAGTAACCAGTACATTTTAGAAAATGCGTTTGCCACTATTTCTGTCAAGTGATCGTGAAATAAGAACAACATAATATAGTTTAAAAAAACTATTTTAATAAAGTAGGTAAAGGAGACATTAGGGTGATACTATTTTTATTGCTTAATAATTATTACTCAAGTTTCGAATTAATCTCTCAACATCAAATATATCTTGAACAGCGAATCTAGTACGTATACGACTTAGGTATTTTTTTATCTTGACAATTGCGAAAAAACTTATACAATTTTACGTTTCTATGAAAATTATTGTTCTCTTAACAATCTTTTTGTCTGTATTTTAAAAAAGGCCAAATATAGTTTTCGAGATATTTAAGATTATGTGATTGTTTGAGTTTTGTGGTAAATTTTCATTAAACCGCTATAATAATGTTGATATAAATTCTCGATCCTATCAGTAATTTATTACTATTGAGGAGTGCTCTAAATTTCCTTCGATATTAGTGTATTTACCTGTAGTGCTCTCTTATATACTTCTATTTACATCGACATATAGCTATTCTAACAAGTACTATATAATTTAATACATACATCTACTTTAACTACATATTCATCTATTTAACATACACATCTATTTTAACAAGATATATTGTCAATGACCAAAGAAATTCTTCTCTATAATCCGAATGTTTTTCTATGGAACACCACATTCATGATTATTTTGTTCTTTACGCTAAAATTGGACATGAACATGAGTATTTGAAAATTGCCTAGTTTCTTGAATAATACTAAATTTTTCCAAATAGTCTGGGGTCTTCAAGTTCAGCCCCTTTGAAACATTTGGAAGATCCACTAGATTACGAATCACCGGGTGTGAGCATAATTTGCCTCCATTTAACAACGCAATGATTTTTGGGGTAAAAATGTTACAAATATATTGTAGAGTGTGATAATACCCGAACATTATCAAATCTAATTAGATTATAAGGCTGAAAAGTCCAGTATCTAATCCGGCACCAATGCGTTGAGTGCAGATCACAGATCGGATAGTTGTGGTAAAAATGGAACCCGCTTCACGTACTGCCCTATAGATGCGCACGAAAGGTTTTTGGCTTAGCAACTTCCAATGACAGATGAGGAAAATGCCTCATTTGGAAAATCACAAAATTATCATCTCTTTTTGGCTATTTTCATCTACAAATTTATCAACGAACATGTATTTCACATTGCATTACAATATTTTCGGCAATAAAATTTCCCACTAGACAAAAATTAAGACTAAATAGAATGAGATAAATAATAGTTTTCATTCATTTTCCTTTTGTCCAAATTAATTTCCTCTAAATATGTTCCTAATTTGAAATTACATTGATATTGTACATTATTTGCAACAAACATTTTGTAATCTATATCAATATTTCTATATCAACTTCCAACGTTTACTAAAAAACGTCTTATTATTTAATATTTCAGGCATGGAATATTATCTTCATTATTTTTGATTATTATTATTATTTTCCTAACGAATTTCAAAATTAATCCGAAGTAAAATTGTACTATTTTCCAGTCTCGTTTTTGAGGAAATAATAGTAAATATAAGGAAATTTAGAGCTCATTTGAAGAGTATTTGAAGAGTATATAAAATGTATTTTTGGTTGTTGATTGGATTTATAGAAAATCTCAGTATTATTCAGGATCGCGATATAATTTCGTTAATTATCTTATTTTACATCCAATTTTAGCAAAGAAAAGGAAAAATTCTGGGGTATAAGAGGAAATATTTTATATTAGCTTATTTTGTAGGTTTGTTCCAAATGGCCATTGAAAACAAATATCCAAAACTCTATCAGACCAAAAATTATTAAGTATATTCATTTTGAATGAAATTTTGCTTTATTCATCAAATATAATCTTATGTCTTAACATTTAAATATTCTGTTATGGTTACTAAGGCTAACCTGCTTCCCAAACATATAAAGCCTATACGATAATTCCTGGAGTTATCGCTTTACATCCTCCGAATGCAAAATACATATTTCATCTTTCATCCTGAAAACGTCGACCCATTCTATGATCATCATAGACTAGACTTATAATCTAGACTAATCACTAAAGTAAATAAAACTCTACTCCAGAAATAGAAGCATATTGGCGTGTTATAAGCAAATGTCAATTAACAGTTATCCTCGAAACAGTCTTATCATGCATCTGCCCAATATTATTATATCGATTTCATACAGCTAGAAGTCTTATATGTCGTTCGCCATGTCCACAAATAAGTCTAGAACCCCCAGAATCTCTCACTTGTATAACTTTGATCATCAAGTGATATCATCCATGTTCTCATACTGGTAAGAATATCTGATAAAAACAATTCTTCTATGGGATCTTTTGGTGTGAAACACTAAACTCAACTCACACCACACAACCTCACTCACAAAAGTTATTTGTTTTTTTAAACTTCTTGAAGCGCGTGTTTCGCTAACTATGTTAGCATCGAGAAGTCTAGAAGTTTAAATCAAGTGATTTGCTATTTAATAATAAATCTCTTATGTAAAGATGAACAAGCAAATGCTCACCGTGGTTCGGAACCCACGTTAAGCTGTATCTCCAGTCGCTAAATAGCCTTGGTTGCTGATGCGCCTCTAATCCCAAAACCTTTCCTTCTTTTAGAGAGCCTAGAAATTAATAAGAGGAAAAATTTTGATATTTGCTAAATGACCAGTTAGATTTGAATGGTCCACTATTATTAAACTTATATTGCCCTCCTAGAAGTTGAAAAAATTGATTCTCCCTCTATCATCTTCTATGGTATTATTAGGTCGATGGACAGTTCAGGTTGTAATTACTTTTCTTACTGATAGTTTAACATAGTTTGTATTTGAAAAAAGCAGTGGGTATCGTAACAATTATACATACAATTTTAAATATAGCGGAAATTTTAGATATTAATTTTTACTGATATATTTAAAATGAATTTTCATCAAATATTTCAAAAATATCATACAAAATATACTTGAATATTTCAGTCAGTTAACATTATTAGAAAACCAACTATTATATAAATAAAATTAAAAAATTATTAAAAACTGGAAAATAGCATATTCTGGACATTATGGGCTTTATATGGACATTAGAATATTTTAAATTGTCACAAAATATGTGATAATCCTTTGAAATTGATTGAGAGATTTAAAATTCTTAAATTTTTGATTAGCCAGTGGGATTTCCTCTGATTTTAATTCTTTGACTTTATTATTAGAATACATTTTGTTTATACTTTCCCAAGACAACAAGAACATCAAATCGTCTATATAGTATATCAATGCTCTTAGTTTGCAATATAGTTGGAGATCCTAACTTTTCTAGGCCGAATTTATTTATAAAATTTTAGGTCCAAATAATTTTTAAAGAAACGATAATCAAGATACTTAACTTTAGACGGGTTTGGTACGTCCTTCAATTGTGTAATGGACTAAATCTCATTCCATTTGAGAGTGACCCCTGACTAAATATTTTTATAAATAACAACATTGTTTTTGATAGCGAACTGGAGTAAAGCATTAACTTTGTTACGATAGTAATGTGATTCAGTTTTACGATATTGGTTTAGCAAGTCTTCTACATGTGATAGTTTTGCGTTGATTATTTTTTTAATTGTTTCTTGTATTCTTTGTTTTGTTTCTTTTTAATACACCAGTATCATTGCTTTTTTAACCCTGCGTAAAACTTGAGTTTTACTCTATCATAGAGGTACAAGGTAATATCACAAAATTAAAGTTTATCGCGATTCAGTAGAATAATTTTTTCCAGGAATTGTTTTTTTCCGAAATTTCATTACATTTTTTTACTAGACTAGCGCACATTTTTTGATTTCCATCCTGGTTTTATTTTGCGTTCGTCTCTTAATAATTACATAAATAATTAAATAAAATCACATTGATAGGACGGTTACGACATATTGCTATATAAGTCATGATCTGAGATACGGGATCGCATTTTGCAAATAAAAAATCAACTAATAAATATATTTATTTATAAGTTTGCCTTATTATGCTGCGATACTACTGTTTATCTTTCGGTTAAAATTCAAAACCACCAAAAATCGACTGACGTGGTTGCGTTAGAGTACCCTCGATATACGAGCGTCGTTCAAAAAGTTCTCAGGCTGATAAAGAAAACATGGTTTGATAAAGATTTTTGATTCCTTTTTCATTTTTCAACATAGCTACCTTCCAATTTATAAGATTTAGACCACCGTCACATTTTCGTGAAGAAGAAAACATTCTCATTTTACCTAGATGAGGACACTTAAAATGAATAGCGTCTTTCAGTTGGCCTAGTAGTTAAGCTTACAGTCCCAGGTGATTGTTCTATCTTTAACCAGGTTGCTTATAAGCGCTACATCAAGAAAGCCCCAGATAACAGTAGTCATGAAATTTCTTGAAGATTGAACTGTTTTCGCTTGTTTGGCACATTTTCATCTGCTCCCTGTCACTGTTTGGATTGCTGTTTCCTCTCTGATGTTGAAATGGTGAATTCATGCTTCATCTACTATTTTAGGATGCTCCAAACAAAGCTAAAAGCTCAGTAAAAGTCTAAACATTTTTGAGAAATTTGATTGCGTCTTTGCTCAACTGTTAACACACCGCACCCATTGGAAACGGGAAGCTTATGCATACCCAAAATTTTGTATAAAATGTAGTTGACACGATATATTTCCAATATATGCAAGCTTGCGTGTCCTCAGTTGGTAATTATTTGATAAAACCTTGTCGATTTTTGTAACGAGTTTGTCAACTGTAGCGATTTTTAGGCGTCCCGAGGATTCATCATCTTCAATGCATATGTAAGCAAGTTACCGAATGGATATACAACCAAGTTATTGAAAACAAAGGAAAGAAATGCCATGAATTGGAATCTAATCTATCCCTATTTATATACCCGTAGGGGTTAAACGCACTAAAATACTTCAAAGCACTTTAATTTTATTCAGTTTCCAGAAAATGTCGAAACTTCTACATTTTATTCGATCACCACAAGCAAGCAACTAAACATACTCGATCTAACGAATCATATTTGACAACTATTATAGTTATTTGTTTATACTGGTACTATATATGTGCCACACCGAAAACTTGTCTAACTTACCTGGCTCTCCGTGTATATCTTTTTTAATTAATGCCTCCATAATCCGGAAAGCGAAATTATTGGGAAAGAACAAAAGTACCAATAAGATGATATAATTGCTTTGCCTTATCGCGGAGCACCGAAAGATATAGCAAATCGAATTTGTCATGCTTCCATAATTCTTCAAGATACCATTTTGCGAAGCGTTCATTTCACTACTAACAATGCTATGAAATTTATTTTAAATGGATTTGGAAAAATAATATAATATTACAAATGATTAATGAAACAATGTTGTACTTTTATTCTTATAAAATGAACAAAATATGTACAGATAAGCTGTGCTGAATCCTATTCAAAAATACTTATATTTGTTCCTCTTAGCAGTTAATTAATGACCCCGTACAATAATGGCTTATGCAAGTATAATACCTACATAATTCTTTTTAAATATATATTTTAAATATATAAATATATTTTAAATATATAATACAAACTAATAAAATACAATTTAAGCTTTTATATTTTATTAAAAACAAGATTAATTTTAATTATACCAGGAACAGGATAAACTTCAAATGTTCTTCGGGGCATTTCAGGTATTCAAATATCAAAATTTGCATTCGAAAATACACTTCCTGAAATTAGTTGCAGTAGCGTATTGTTGCAAATAAATTAGACCCATCATAAATTCAACTATACGACCCATCAAATTCTTTTTGCATTGATTGAAATGTGCCATCATTGAGAGTAACTGCGTTTCTGCATCACCGTTGAAGAAAAATGTTTCAATGACTGGATTTACCTAAATCAAACAGTATTTTTTCTACTTTTTATGAACAAAATGAAGAGATTCGTCATTCCAGATTGAGTAATTCTTTTCATCGCTTATCAAAATTTTGCTTTCAAATAATGAATCTGCTTTCGACAAATCCTTCTAAAAGAGTCAAAAAATGTATCCAGTTCTTAAAAATGACCTAAAATGGACATTTTCAGTTGATTTTCACCATTTTACAAAATAGCAGCAATGCTTTGATTTGTGCGTACAAATGATGATCTCCCACTTGTGGTTTATCTATAACACCATCAATTTCTATTGAATTTTTTCATTAATATCCGAATCAAAATCTCTGAATTATTATCATAAAAAAATGCATTTTAAATAAATTTCAATAATGTAATAGCGCCCAAATTGTTTGAAATGTAAATGTCACTCACATCAGTGGCGGTTCATGGGGGAAAAACAGGTGGGGCATTAATAACTAAATTTTGGAATGGGGATAGGGAAATGCGTCGCTATAAAAATTATTACATTTCTTACAATCATACACGCACTGTGTATAAATACGAGTGTAACTGTCAGATATTAAATTTTCATTTCATTTAATTTTTAGGTGGGGCACGTGCCGTTATGGGCCCTTATGTGCCCTTATGGACCGCCACTGACTCACATACTTCTGTATTCAGTACAATATGTTAATTCATCGTAGAAATATTCACGATACACGAATTATCATTCTATGGAATTATGTCTGCATCTTCAGAAAGTCGCTGTTTGGTGTTGTTTTTGGGCGGAAGGAGTGATAGGAGACCTTATTTTTTTAAAGACTATGATTGACATTATGTTACTGTTAGTGGTGAAAGCCATGGGAATATGATGAAGAATATCTCTGTAACAACGCGTGATTTGCTATACATCTTTCAAGGTAATCAATTTAATTCAAGGAAAGCTTCCTGGACGCGTTATTCCACGAAACGGTAATGTCAACTGGCTACCAAGATTATGCGATGTCACGCCATTGGATTACTTTATGCAGGATGTTTGTAAGATATGGTTTGCAAAAAAAAACCTCGAACAATTCTTGACTTGATTATTCAAGAGTAACAGAAAATTGAATCTTCTGAATACATTCCAATGACATTAATTATTCTTGAAGATAAAACAGAAATTACCCCCTTATCACTTGTAGTTACTAATGTGCCTCAAGTTCTGACACTCTTATTGGACAATCTTTTAGTAGGTAACCATGGATGACCAAGCAACATCTCGATTTAAATTTGTTCTTAATCCCAAAAGAGCAATGTTTTCTATGTGGTATAATTGGAAAATTGTGACTCACTGAGAATAAGCACCAAATAGTCGATAGACATTACTTTAATCCAGCCCTTTAAAAGATAAAAATCATGACCCAAGTTTAAATTCTGACGTAATGATAACATTCGTCAGTATAATGCTAATATTGATAAAATGGCCTATCAAGGGTTAGAATATAAGGGGGTTTTACATCCGCAGTATTTTTTTGACCATTTGTCATCACATTATCAACGAAATTCAGAAGCAGAATTGTTCAAATATGGCTTGAGCATTTCCATGTTTCATCCAGATATTTTTACCGATGATACAGTACAGGCGGAACAGTAAGAAAACACCAAATATAATAAACGAATAATCGATTTGTTATAATGATCATATTTTACTATCGACAATACGTTTTGGAGTAAATCATGTTTTTGATAAAAATATTCAGAAATAAATTTTAATTAAATATTGATTTCTTCCTTAAGAACGGTTTTAAGCTTTAAAAACCATCTTGTTATTATAATTTTCCGGTCTCTTTCAGATGTTTCTTTATACTTAATACTTCTCTAAATTACTGTCTACCATATTAAAATGTATTTCAAATGACCTTTCCTAAATTAATTTGTTATTGACCTGTTTGAACTAGCTACTCTCAGTATCATCTAAATGCTAATTTTCTTTTTTTTTTCCATTACAGAATGATAAATACCAAGTTAAAGGTTGAACCTTCTTCTTTTAACAACAGTTGTGTTTTAATTAGAATATCAATTTAGGAACTTTAAATATAATTTCTTGTTTATTTTTGGTAGAAATTAAAAAGCTTTAGCATTCATGCAAAATGTTTAAAACAATCTTATTATGTAGGATGATTTTTTAGCCCGTCCGAACTATAAATTCAAATATTACAACAACCAAATTAGATGCAAACTATTTATTTTATGTGAAATAACATTCATTGGTATTAATGTTTGAAAACAGTTTCGGGCAAATGTCCGCCGCGGCTACTTTCCGACCACTTGAAATTGGGGACTTATGTCCACAATTGTCCCAACTATATTGGCTTCCAAGGCATCAATAATTGCTGGTTTATCGGCATAGACCAAATATTTAATACAACCCCAAAAAATAATCTAAAGGCTCTAAATTACGCGACGGCTAATTGGCAGGTTCGTTCGGCGAAATAATTTTCTCACCGAATTGTTCCTTCAATAAACAGCTTGTTGTATTGGTTGTATGACAAATGGAGCCGTCCTGTTGAAACCAGATCTCCTCCAGATCAATACCATTTTAAATCGGAATTAAATAATTCGAAATTAAATAAGTGTGAAATGCATTCAAAATTTGTCAATAATTCGGCGAATACATCGCGGTGTTTGAAAATTTTACGAAGTGCTCTATAGGCTTGGCAAACAAAACACTGGTTCTAATAATAAATTTCGACTATTTGCAAGTGTTGCTCTGATGTTAAACTTTCCATGATTATTTGCCAGACTATTAAGACACTATGGTTAAACTCACAGTTCGTTTGACAGAGACCTCTATCGGACATTCACACACACTAAAAAATTACTTCTTAGTATTATTATTTAGAGATAATATTTGAAGGCCGAACTAATCAGATCAGTTTATGACAACTCCTACAAGTTATTCGATATCAGGTGTCGAATTAATGTATAATTTTGCACTCACACTCAATCTGATTTTTTTGTTATACGAAAATTTAATTTACAGAATTTATACAAAAAGAAATGCACGAACTTATAGTCTACTTCAAAATGTTGTAAGCGATTTTAAACCTACAAGTAGATTTATAATTACAAGTAGAGTACAATTATTCATCTAGAATGAATATTTCTCGATTCAACATTTTATATGATTTGTTAACATTGCATTATAACTCATTCTTGAATGCCATAAGAATGTTTGAATCCGATGTCTCATTTGGAAACATCGAAGTAATTGCCTTACTTCAAGAAATATCGAGTTGCCCGTAAAGTTGGTAGGGACTTTCCATTAGTTCCACTTTTACCGCTTGTAAGCCATCACATAAAAGTCTGTGTTGGAAGACTAGTGTTTAATTATATATTATTAATTCCTACTATTTACAATGTAAAAGTTCCCTTAATTTGCTTTGATTTACCTTCAGTTGATTAAGTTGATTTAAATTGAAAATATCGGCCGATAATTTACATTTATTTCACGTTGTCCTTTTTTTTCAAAAATGACAAGAACGCTGCCCAAACAAGAAAGATGAGTTTTTAGCGATAACAAAGATGGTTCTGTTAGGGCGAGCAGTGTGTAAAAGTGGTTTGAACGGTTCAGGGGCGGAGATTTTGATCTGGAAGACCGGCATTTCTCTGGCGGTCCTTCGAGCACTGATGTCAGAAAAATAAAAGCCATAATAGCCGAAGATCCATGCACCATGGTCCGTGAGATAGCAAATAAGTTAAATATTGACAAATCAACCGTTTTTTGACAATCTAAACAAAAAATAGGTCTCTAGGTGAGCCAATTTCATTGGACTTAATATCTCCACATGATTAGATCGCCCAAATGCAGCAATTGAAGAAAAACGGTTAGAATTAGTAAATAGGAAAGACGTTGTGTTAGGACAATACACGACCGCACGTTTCAATTAGGACCCAACAAAATGAGCTTCAATTCAGATGTTTTGCTCCATATATTCCTCATCCTCCCAAATTGTTTAAAAGAAAAATCTTTTAAAACGGAAGAAGATATAAAAAATATCCTGTTAACATTTTTTGGTAATAAAGATAATAATTATTGCTAAAAAGGCATCTGTGGATTTACCACTATGTTGGCAAAAAGTGTTAAATAATAATGCTAATTACTAGAAACAGGATTTATTAAAAAGATAATTGAATAAATCGTTTCATGCAGAAGCGTGCGCTATCCCTCCAATTTATAAAAATATTTATATTGCCAAAATGTTTATAAATTAATTCCAATTGTTTTTTGTTTGTACATTGGATTGTTTCGTTTTTTTATGTTTTTTATGTTGTTTAGTAAAAAAGTATCAGTATGAAGTAAACAAAACGATAAAGCTAAAGTTAGTATTAATTCGTTTTTCTATAGAACGAGTCAGTAGTGTATGAGTGTGACTAAATATACTGATAACCTGGCCCGAGCTTGAGTAAAAATCCATTGCCTAGTAATAATATAACAATCTAAATAAAAATATACATATATTATTTGTTTCTTTTTTCTCTTAAAAAATTGAAGAAATATTCAGTCATGTAATATATCGGTCAATAAATCCCCGGGGTGACATATAGATTGCGTCACTTACGAAAAATTCTTACCAGTGGTCCATTATGCCAAAACCTTCACACGTCATCTGTCAAAATTTTACGACAATCTGGTCCACTAGTTTCTGAGTTGTTGTGCTTTAAGTGATGCTAATTTTGTTATTTTCAAAAAAATGGAAAAAAAGAAAATTTTGTGTGCTGATTAAGCATTGCTTTTTGATAGAAAAAATACCTCTGCACAGGAAAATTAACCATAATTGATTGGTATGCTGAATTTATACGTGACCGAACAAGCATCGATAAAGTTGAACGCTCTGGGCATCCAAATAAGGTGGTTACACAAAACAACATCAGAAAAATGCACAAAATTATTTTACAACACCATAAAATAATAAATGTGTATATCATAAAAATGTAAAAGTGTTTATACCATTTTGCATAAATATTTAGGAATGCCTAAATTGTTATCGAAGTGAGTACTGCTTTTGCTCACAGCGGACCAAAAAAAAACAATGTATACCGAGCAATGTTTGGAGCTGTTTAAGCAAAATAAAAAAAATTCAAATCACTACACTCCGGAGTCCGGAGTGTAGTGTATTTTGCGATGCGCATTTGACATTGTTCATCGATTATCCCGAGAAAGGTAATACCATCAATAGCATTAATTAATATTAAATAGCATTATTGGTGCATTTGTAGGATGAGAATGAACAAGCAAATGCTCCAAATAAACAAACAAGTTTTATTTCACCAAGACAATGCACCATGTTACAAATATTTGGCAAGGATAGCTAAATTGCATGAATTGCATTTTGAATTGCTTTCTCGTTCACTGTATTCAAAAAATCAAAAAAATGTTCGCGGGAAAGAAATTTCCCTCCAATGAAGAGATAATTGCCGAAACTGAAGGATATTTTACAGTAAATAAACAAATGTTAATATCGAAAAATTTCCACTATATTTAAAATTGTATTTATGACATTTGTTTCGACACGCAGTGCCCTTTTCAAATACAAACTCTGCTAAACTGTTTAGTATAAACTATACTGTTAGCTTAGTATAGTTTGTATTTGAAAAAGACAGTGTGTGGGGAAATAATTATCATACATACAATTTGAAATATAGTGGAAATTTTTAGATATTAATCTTTGTTTATGTATTTAAAATCAATTTCCATCAAGTATCGGCTACCTCAGTTAAAAAGATATTTTAAAACCAAAGAAAAATCGTACGGATATGTAGAAAAGCTTTGGAATGATTTTATTGCTCTCCAAGAATAACATATTGATGAATAAAGTCGAAATTTGCAAAAAAAGAGAATGTTTAATTTGCCAGACCGGGGACTTATTGATTCGATGGGTCATATCAAGCTGTAAGCACATTGTATTTAATACTTGTTGCGGTAAACATTTTAAGGAAAAAGGGGCTGAATTTCTATATACAATAGCATAAAATATGGCAAGGAATCATCTCTAAGTCATGACTGTTAAACGACAACACATGATAACGCTGAATGCCTTCTGGGAGGTATTCTATGCTGGTTAATAGCCAATAGGTAGGCTCTTCGAAGGATTAAATTTAGGTTAATCGATAGCCGATGACTATGGGTTGATTTTGTCAATAAATAGTCTATAATACTACTGGAGACTATTATGCAAAATATTTACTTCTAAATTTTATGACTTTTTAACTAGAATACTTTGATCACTATTATAATTTTATTATATATATATATATATATATATATATATATATATATATATATATATATATATATATATATATATCTATATATATATATATATATATATATATATATATATATATATATATATATATATATATATATATATATATACCATTGTACTTACCAATGTTAATATGATAAGGGTATTTCCAATTACAGCGAGTAAAAAGATAACTCCGTAGAGTGGAATCTGAACTTTTCCCGTTTCATACCACGGAAGCATTTTACTTTTGGGTGGGGTTGATGTTGTAGTCCAATTTATATGTTCAGATGTCCAGTTATAACCCAGAGACTGAGTATCAAAATTTGATGACATGTTCATATTTGATTGCGGTTTGTTTATTTCTCCGATTTGAAACTCTCCGGTTAAAATTATACTTTATCAAATATATTTTAATTTCTTAGCATCGGTTATTTAGGCTGTATATATACAGAAGTAGATATTTGGTATTTATTTGACAGAAATATTGTATTTCTATGCCCGTCGGACTTGAAATGGTCTGATTCCATATCTGAAACAAAAAAATAACATATTACAGTGTCTTATAGAATCAAGGATAACAAGGATAACAGCATTACATATATTACTTATATTATCATTCTAGACGGCGTCCGATGAGACCACAGTGCTGAAAGCAATCATAGACTAAACTGCCAGTTTCCGCAATCTCGTGTGGAACACACAAAAACGTTCGTCTCCGCCTAAATGAGAATTTTAGTTATTGCTTGACTGTTATGAATTGACTGACTGAATTGAATTTTAGTTATTGCTTGACTGTTATGAATTGACTGACTGACTGAATTTTAGTTATTGCTGAGTTATTGCACCCATCCCTTCAGGTTGTTATGTGTTCCAGATTGTCGAATGCAGCAGTTGGGTATATGATTGCATTCAGCACCATACCATACCATATAAATACCATAAAATCACCAGAGATCAGAAGCAGCAGTTCAAACAGGATGGTAGTAGGTGAAAGTACACCAAAGTAAACATAAACTGTTCTATGGAACGAAAAGTCAGGGCTACGGTTTGTTTCTTGTGATTGTCGTTATATGGTGCTCATAAACTTCTGGCAAAAGCAGGATTATTGTCAGTTTTAATTCAATATTCATTAATACCACATTTCATTACTGGGCCAATTTAAAGGTTCCATTCAGGGTAGACGTCCACTATGTGTATATCCCATCCCTCTAATTCGAAATTGACTTGTGACTTAAATCTCAAGATTACTTTTGTTGAACAGAAAACAGTTACAACTTAGTTAAAAAGTTGATGCAATAGGTAGTTGTGCCCGATCACATATAGATTAATAACCAACATTTACGAAGGTATATTAGTTCAACTGCAATTAGTCATTAGCCCTTTGTATTTGAATCTTAATTATATTTCAAAAAGCAAAACGAAGGTTAATTTTGTATACGCTATAAGTTTGTGCACGCTATAATACATTTATTATAGTGAATAGAAAAAGGTTGCCGTGATTTTCGTATGTTTCTTAACTTTATTTGAGCTACATCCATTAAATAAACAAGCCTAATTTAATTAATTTCCATCGAGGTATCGATTGGGTATTTTTAAGTTAGATCAAAGTGTGGGATTTCAAAAATCAAAAATTATTTTGTAAACCAAAAAGGACGGCTTGGAGATGACTAAAATATAGCATACAACATAGTAATAATTTACTCGCCATCGCTTAAAATGAATTAAAAATCCCAAAAGTCTGAAGATGATTAAGTTGGTGTTTTGAATTAACTCAATTTTTAATGGATATGGTAAAATGATTCGAACATTTCGATATTCGCCAAAATTCATTTATTTTATTGTGCTTATAAAATGCTTGTCTCACTGCGCTTATAAAATGTGATATCTTATTTACATTTTACGATTACTGATAGATTTCCGATTCAAACAGTTATGCAACGGTTGAAATAAGTTATAAGTTATAATAAGTGTGAAGTAAAATATCTACCTCAAAACTTTCTATTACACGAAAAGAAAACAGAAAAGAAATCAGTTCATGATTTTCTTTGAATATATTCCCGTCGTTAAAGTTTTTGGCGATGGCATCGTGATGTACTGCTCTGATCCTTTACACACTACGTTACTGGATACGATCTATATTCTATATATAAGTATCCTTCCTAAAAGCAGAGTTTCTTTACGTTTAGACTGATAGCCAAGTAGTCAAATTAGTCGCAGTCATTTTATACCGAACTCAGACACTGAGCTAATAAACATATTTCATAAAAGGCAAATAGTGTTTTACTACTGATACTGATGAATAATTTTTTTTCCACTTTGATTAGATCTGTGGCATCACTGAAGTCACCACAACGAAATTTATCAAACCACTTTTAACATATGTGGTCTGATAAGATATCATCCCTATATGCACGACATACTTTTATGAACTTTTATAGCTGGGATTGCTTTTTTAAAAATAATGAAACGAATTACGATGGTAAAACACCATTTTTGTAACCAATGTTGACCAAACAAAAAATTTTTGTGAAACCGAGGCTTTCAGATACACAATGGAATTACGGAATAGTACGAAATTATCAAAGAGCTAATTGAAATGAATTGGCACTGAATTATAAACCGAATGGTGGATATATCTGGCAATCTAAAATAACTATAGTTCGGACTACTACTACGCTTCAAGCGAATTAGATTATGTATATATATATATATATATATATATATATATATATATATATATATATATATATATATATATATATATATATATATATATATATATATATATGTATGTATATATATATATATATATATATATATATATATATATATATATATATATATATATATATATATATATATATATATATATATATGTATGTATATATATATATATATATATATATATATATATATATATATATATATATATATATATATATATATATATATATATGTATGTATATATATATATATATATATATATATATATATATATATATATATATATATATATATATATATATATATATATATATATATATATATTAGGGTGGTGGTGAAAAATTAAATTTACAAAATTATATTTCAGAAAAAATGACGTTTGTAGGTCTTAAAATGTTGACTATATGAAGTTACTGAATTTATTATTGAGAATATCTCCATAAACATGAATTTTATGAAGAAAATGGAGAGGACCTTTTAAGTAGAGAGTTTAATTTCTTTACATTGCTCCTATAGCTTTTTCTCAAATCCGTATACTTTAAGAGATACTTACAAAAAACTACGATTTTATCAAAAAATGAACTTAGATCGTCTTAAGGCATACATATATATATATATATATATATATATATATATATATATATATATATATATATATATATATATATATATATATATATATACTAGACTGTAACAAAAGTATTTGCGTTTTTGAAGTAGTTTTTTTTCACTGTTTAAAAAATGTATACCTTGTGGCTATATCTAGAAATATGGCCTGTGGTTGTCTATTCTAAAAAATAAATAATAGATCTTAAAATTACCCTAATCTATTTCTCTTGTTTTTGTTAAAAATCGTTGACTGAATATTTCGCACTAAAATCACTTACAATAATACTGAAAAAGGAATGTTTTTTTGTCGGAGTAAAAATTTGAAATCGGATTGAATCTCTGAAGTGTAAAATATAATCACATAATTATAAAAAAAGGAAAACACACAAACACTGAGCTAGATGACAAGGAAATGGAATGGAATGGTAAAGATATTGTTATAGGCAATGAAGGTTTTGTTGATATTCATATAAGATGTTCTTGAAGAAGTTCTCTCCAAAGAATTTTCAAAAATATTCAACGAGGTGGTGGATCATTTTCATTACCCAAATTTATTACTTGGGCATTTATACCGGTAACATTTAATATTGAAAAAAAAATCACAATTTGCCATCGCCGAGTATTTCTTGCTACATTGTAAGCAGAACACATTTTATCAACAATGTCGACTCCTGCTTTGATTTTGTTATACTAACTGATTATTTCCGGCTTTTTCTTTATTCCAGTTTTTGCATCTATACCACGGTCATGATGCATACTGGAAATCGCTAATACATTTTTTTATTGCTCTTAATCTGAAGACGGTAGATTGTAAATGTTGCTTCCTTCCTATATGGAAAGACACTGGAAAATATTTATCGGGTTTTTATATATTTTAGTGGCATAGGAATTTGCCACTTGTTCTTTAAAGTGATTGAATGACCAAAAATGATCTGTTAGTGGATCTAGAAGTGAAACATCACTAAACCAATTGTCGGCGGTAATGTTGCAACTTGAATTAAGTATCGGAGTGATCATACGATCAACCACGTCTAAACTTTTGTTGCTTGACTCTAAGGACCCTCGGACTGCTTTCCGGCATACATCTCCGTGTTACAGGTATAAAACATCTTAGAATTGGTAAGAACAAAATTTTTTATTCCATATTTTATGGGTTTTGATGGCATATATTGGATAAAAGAACATCTTCCTCTAAAAGCTTTAAGTTTTTTATCTAGTGTGACATTCTCACCAACTGAGTATGAATATTGACAATTTACAACAAACTGTTCAAAAATTTTACGTATGGGTGCTAAGCGGTCATATTTTCTTCTTTCAGCCCTTGTCTTCTCTATTTTATCAAATATGATTAATTGGAACAAAAATTTTAATCTTTCAGACTCATTGTCATACGAAATATTTCAACACCAAACCCGTCGGTCTCCCGGAAATCTTTTAAATTTAATTTTCCACCTTTGTAGTACCCGGCTATATATAAAAGTCCCAAAAAGGCTTTAATTTCGACATTGTCGTCAAGTGATGTGTCTCTCTGATTTGTCTGATACGACTGTATTTTTCCTTTGCACTGTCAGTATATTGATTGGTAAATTTCACAACTAAGTCTAACATATTTTCACTAATGAGACACTGCCAATATTCCAAAAGACTTGTAGCATTTTTAGCACCGCTGATAACACCTAAAAGTTTCTTGATTAAATCATGTTTAGCAGTTCTTTTTCTGGAAGGAAATGGAGGAAAATCGTTCTACAATTTTTTTATTACTTTTTTTTGTAGCTATATAAAAGTTTTTTTCGTGTTCTTCAGTACTAGTAGAATCGACATCACTTTGTTCAGATTCTTAATTTGCCTGCCTTTCTTCTACTCTCTCAGATGCATCTGTGTCATATTCCTGTTCGACATCATAGTCGATGGGTTCAGGTTTTTGATTTTGGTGTTCATTCACATCGTCGTCACTCCATTCGTCAAATATAAGTTTATGTATTTCTTTAATGTCCTTTTCCCTTTCCACATTGTAAAACTTACTAAATACAAAATATACAGGTACTCGCGTTGTATCCATAATATACAATACCTTTTTAATTTTTATTAAAAAATTTAAATAAAAATGACAGTTATCAAGCATTAACAAACAATATAAATATATCAAAAAACAAAAAATAATAAAAATATAAATTGTATAATACTTACGACTGACGCTTGTTTGACGCTCGTATCTCTTATATAAGGCGCGAGTACTGGTGTTAATAGCACATTTCAAGGAAACACTATATGATTATTAGGAATAAAAATCAATTTAAATTTTAGGTAGGATTATATTAGTACAATTAGAAATTCTAGTATTAAATTTATGAAAATAATCAATCAGTACATTTATTTTATACAGGTGTATACACGAAGAATACACAAATACTTGTTTTAGTGTAAGAACATTACATTTTTTGTATAAATCAACAGTATGGAATCTGGGATTCTTTCCCAAAATAACTCTCATGGCAATATTCTGGACTATGTTTAATTTATTTAAAAAGTTATTCTTGGCACCACCCCAAACAATGATTCCATACATTAATAATGATTGACAAAGAAAACCATATACCACCCTTAACCAGTGTTATTCTAAAATGCCTCCAAGTAACTTAAATATATAAAATAATTTTCTAATACGAGCTGTCATTCTATCAACATAAAATTTAAAATAAATATTTTTATCAAAAGAAACACCCAGATATTTACAATGATCGGAAAACAGATCGGACACAAATCAGCACACTTTTTACATGGATTAGTAGCGTGAAGAATGATATACTTCTTATTCGTTTCAAAAGATTTTCCATGTCGATTATAATAATTGCTTTATTGTCTTTTATATTTAACAGAAAATTTCCATTTACAAAATAATTATGATAAATAAATAACAATTTTAGAACTAATTATAACATTTACAATGAAAAGATAAGGTAAACAAAATAAAATAATAAACACAAAATTAAAAAAGTAAAAAAAGTAAAAATCTACTCCAGAAGGAATCAAAACAGAACCGATTACATTAAATCTCTTACATACAGAAGATATCTCTTACAAGATAAAAGAAAACCATAATTTCATTTATATTAAACTATCACCATTCAATTACACAGTTATAGTTAATAAAATTAGTAATTAAGTTTAGTTTTATGTGAGTTTAAGTTAGCTCATTGGTCATTTTAAGTTAATTTATTTTAAGATCATTTTTGTCAAACATCCTAAATGATTGGTGTTTTTTATTCTGTAAATGGATTACATTTAAAACAAACAAAAGAAAATTCACAGAATACTACTTCAATTTGAGCCGAACCATGGACTGAACAGTATAGTAACTGAGGTTTTCTTACGAAATATTGCAACTTAGGAATATGAAGCCAAATATTCTTCTCGATTTGTTTTGAATATTTTTATGTATAATAATAGTTATATGAAAATATACTTCACAAATATACATTCAACTTATCAATCTCACTAAATGAACACATTTACAAATAAGATTTGATATGAACGTGACTCCGTCTTTTTGAAAACTGGGCCGATTATCTGTTGTAATGCAAAATAAATGTTTTGTAATTAAACTTCTTCATTCGCTAATAACTATTCATGATTGATATACATATATTAATTAAAATGGTTGTGTTTCATCCATTTCTTCATCTCTAATTATACCTACGATCTTTAAATAATATTCTTGCATCTAACAGGAAGCCTTTTTTCTTTATTCATGTCATGTTATTTAATGGTGCGTTAGATACACACAACTTTTTAAATAGTTTTCTTATGGGGATATTCCAGGATTTTCTATTACTGAAAAATATTTAAGTTTATATTCCTCCAACGTTCGTTAGCGCATAAAAAATTAATAAGAGACCTAATCCATAATAATCTTCTTAAATTGCTCGTAAGGTTATAAACACTGTCTAGTCATCCTTTTGTTTGGTTTGGTTCGGATTTTATTTTAAGTCAGTTTTTTTGTATCGACAGTTTTCTTCATCGTTTTGATTTGATTTAATAAGTTGAAGGAGATGTTTTAGTTCATTTTCGCAATGCATACTAAGAAAAATTGTAAAATGGTCGTACAAAAAATATTAATTTAAACCAAATTACCAGCGCAACAACATTCAAAACCAAAACGATATGAAAATTAAAACAAAAGGAAAATAATTCTGTGAAACTTAAAAATTCAATAAAACAAAATTGACATGACTAAATAGAACGATGTTTTCAGAGGGTGCATATATATAACATATATGGAACAGCGCTTCTGCGGCATTCAAGTTCATCTTTATAAATTCCAAGAAAATACATCGAAAAATATTTCCGGTCAAGTCTCATAGACCCGCCACCACCACTTGAAGTATTATTTTATATTTTTATACATATCTTGAGTCAAAAGAAAATTTATCATCTAAGTGCAATTTGTGAATATATTTGTAGTCATTGCAGGTAAAGTAAAACATACATATTGTGAGTACAAGCGGGAATTCCTTGCATATATAACAAATAAATGCCAGTATGACTTGTAAGATGACATATAGTATATTGCCTTGAGATACAGTAATAGCAATAAAAATTTTAAAAATATTTTAGAAAGAGAAAATAAAATTAAAGTCGTATGTGCATTGGAGGCAACTTAGTGACAAAATGAAGAAGTACGCAATAATAAGACAAAGCAGACACATGATAAAGATGAGGATATAGCATAAGATTGCTCTGTAAATAATTGCAATAAATGGTAAATAAATAACACTAATAATAAATATGTGATAATGAAATTAATATAAATTATATACGAATAAAATTGTAGGTTGGTTAAAACTTGAGTAATTAAATAGTAAGTAAATCAACAATAAGATGCATTTCCTAAGATATCACAGTCCAATTATGAAGATAAATATATATATATTTTTTTTAATGTAGACAAATAATTGCCGTAAGGGGTTAAAACTAGTTGACACTGATTTGGAGGACTAAAGAGATTAAATTTATAGTTTGTGTTTGACGAGATAAATATTTTGAGGATGATGTGACGATTTAATTTTTCATTAGGTATCCTATTTCCCTTAGAACAAAAAATATAAAACATTTTCCTGAAATAAAGATTAGGTTTTAGATCGTTATTTAGGACAAAACATGTTTTGTAGAAATAAGTCCGAAGTCAAACTATGGCTTTTTTCGAGCGAGCGGAAACTATTACGATAGCACACACTACGATTAAAAACCGCAAAACTGTCCGCGATTTTCACAGTTTGAAGATGGATTTCAAGAAAGCAGTATGTATTGTTGTTCTAAAACTAAGTAATAAAAAAAGATGACGTCAAATTGCTAAGTTCTATTGGTTACAAATTATGGCGCGGTTTTTACCTGCGAGCCATATTTCACGGTTTTAAAATCAGTCGCGGAAAAACACCGCAAAGGCGCCCGCTTATATTAGTTTTTTTCACTCACAAAATCACGCGGTTAAAAACCACGGCGGTTTAACTGTAGTGCGGCCCCGGCCGATAAGACGTTTCATAATCATCATCATTAGCCCGTATCGATCCACTGCAGGATGAAGGCCTCTTCAGCATGCTTCCAACTTTCACGGTCCTGGGCTTTCCTCTGCCACTCGGGCCACATCGCCTCGCTATATGGCCTGCCCATCTCCATTTTAATTGCTTCACTGTTCCAATGATGTCATATAATTTTGTTTGCCCCTGATCCATTCGCAGAGCCTGTCAAATAACTGCCAGGCACATTTAATATGCCGTTCCACCTCCCGGGTGATAGCCCCCTCCATTGAAATCCTCTGCTCAAGATATACAAAGTGGTCCAAAATCTCCAAATCCCCTCCTTTGCAGCTCCTCTGGGTCTTGTAAAAGAAGAACGATATCATCTACAAATCTAAGATGGTTTAAGTTTGAACTATTGATCTTTACACCATCCTGTTCCCAGTCCATTTTAGGGAATACTTCTTCAAGACAAGCCGAGAAAAGAATAGGCAATATTGCATCAACCTGCCGTACAGCTCGTTTTACATTAATTCCCACTTCAAGATCATCAAGGTGAATTGTCGCTGTAGCTCAATCATATTGATCCTAGTAGATTTTGCATATGCTTTGTTTACCCCCTGGCTAAGCAGCTCCATTATGGCATGCTTTGAGATGGAATCAAATGCTTTTTCGTAGTCGATAAAAGCCAAGGACAGTGACATGGTGTATTCGTTGTGTCTTTCTATGGCCTGCTGTACAACCTGGATGTGATCCGTTGTAATAAATCCACTTCTGAATCCTGCTTGTTCTTTTGGTTGTGCGTCATTCAGTTTTCTTAATATTATTTTAGATATTAGCTCAGTAAAATCTTTGTACATTACCTATAGGAGGCTTATTGGTCGGTAGTTCTTTAAATCTTCCTGTGCTTCTTTTTTATGTAAAAGAATCACTTTTGCATTTTTCCATAACTCGGGTACTTTTTGTTCTTTGAGGCATTTTAAGTATAATTTTGCCAGTCTTTTATGTAACGTCCGCCCACCAGCTTTTAGCATTTCGACAGTTACACTCTCCTTTCCTAGAACCTTGCCGTTTTTCATCGATTCTATAACATTTGTTATAGAATCCACTGGGATATCTGGCATTTGTTGTCTTTGATTGGTTCTGATCTTCATATAACTGGTTATAAAATTTTCTGACAACCTCTAGCATTTACGTACGCGCCCTGCAGACTGTGCCATCCTCACGCATTAAGGCATACATTTGCTTTCTTTTGTTTCGCAGCTACTGCTTAGCCTTGTTAATTCCATTATTTTCATTCAGGGTTTTCTGCACTAAGTGCATGTTAAATCGGCGCGTGTCCTCTATGATACTTTTTCTTATAGTTTTGCAGAGCGCAGCGTACTCAACCCAGCCAAAAGTATTCACTGCATTTCTGATGTTCGTCGTTTCTTCATTAAATCAATGGTCTCAATGGAGATTATTGTCTGTTTGAGACATTTTGTTCTGGTGCTATTGAAGCAGCTGTTTGAAGCATATTGTCGGTGATTTCTTTATATTGAAAAGATATCTCCATCTCCTCTGGATCTTGTAACACAGCAAAGCAATTTGGAAAAGCTATCTCAAAATCGTTACCCCTCTCAAACAATTTCCCAGAATCTACTTTGCACTTCTTTGACCTTACCATTCTTTCGCGCTCTCTTCGGAGTTAACCCTAACTTTTGCTCGTACCATTCGGTAGTCACTTCCAACATCAAAATTGTTAGGACAGTACAATTGCAAAATATTGTTTTATCGTTAGTCATGATGTAATCGATTTCACTTGTGAGTCCAGATGGACTTTTCCATATCCATTTTCTGCTGATAATTTTGTTATAGAACGAATTAACAATATAAAGTTCTTGTCCTTCAGCAAAATCAACCAATCTATTACCTCTATTATCTCGCTCACCAGTTCCATATGGGCCAGTTGCATTTTCAACAGTTCTTGTTGTTCCAATTCTGGCATTACAATCACCCATCAGGATTTTGTACCTATATTTCCTCATCCCTATGGCTTATAGTTGGTGCATAAGCTTGGACGATTTGAAGCCTAAACTTTTTATTCAGCTGAATGACGCATTGGGCTAGTCGGTCAGATGTACTTTCAAATTTTCCTACACTGTCCTTCAGCTTTCGATTGATGAGGAATCCAATTGCTCCACATCGTGCATTCTCCGTACCTCGGGTGTAGAGTACGTGTCCAGATGGTTCCAGTTTAATTTACTCTTCGTCCTTTCTTCATGTTACACAGAGCCCAATAATATCCCAATCAAATGTACGTTGTCAAGTTCGATTAACAGTTCTTTCAGTCGGGCCCCGGTTTTCATAGTCCGTATATTTAGCGTTGCAATGTCAAAAGTCCAATGGCAGCCTGATCTAACCCGGTGATTCTTAGCACCGTCTGCAATGAATAAGGGCCGTGGTTGAGATTGTACTGTTATATTGAAATACCATGTTAGGTATCATCCGTAATCTGCCTCGCTGCTCCATTGCAGGTTGGCAGATTTTGGATCATATTAGTATGAGGTCTTTACCTTAACCTGTCCGCCTGGGGTGACCCTCCCTGGAATATAGACTCCAGATGGCATACCTGAAAGCATTATTGCCCCACTCAAACCTCTTTACCACGTCAAGGTCTGATACATATATATATATATATATATATATATATATATATATATATATATATATATATATATATATATATATAGCGAAACGGAAAGTACATTCGTAAATCCAACCAGTGATTCTTCAGGTAAATAAAAAAAGGTACTTACAACAAAGATCAAACAACTAAGCGTTCCTGAGAATACTATATCACCAATATACTAAATCAAATCACCAATACTATAACCAAACGAAATCTATGCTAAAAAGATATTACAGTTTATTTTCAAGTAATGCCTTAAGAGGGCAATGTAACAAAAAATTAATTCGGATGGATCGAAATAAACATAGGGAAAATAGACACTGCCATTGTTAAAAAAAATAAATTAAAAATTAAATGCTTTCATTATGAATACAAATTTCAAGGGATCTTTTTGTTAAATAAACTTTAAATAATCGGTGGTTAAATTTACAAAGTTACTTTGCCTTGTACCCTGCATATTTACGAGCTGTATATATAAAGTGATGAGGTTGGTAATGTTCGTTTCAAGCGTAAAGTTTAATATGACAACACTGCTGGCTTCCCCTTTGAAGATGAGGCAGGCCAACGTCTGATACGCGTTTTCAGTATGAGTTTGAATTTTCTAGAGTTACTTGGTGCAGTTCGTTCCATGGACCGTTTTTTTCTAGTGTTTCCTGTAGTTTGTCTCGGGCTTCAAAGGATGCCTTAAACTATGTGTAAACCTTGATGTTAGACAAAAGCCTGTTTCGACAGGCCTGTTAAATTTTTGCAAACGTTTTCACTGTACTGTGTCCAAATCTGAAGCAAAACGTGGTAGCACACCACTGCTTAAAATCGTCACACTAGATGATTCCGGTTCAAGAAAAGAATTGCTTCGGACCACGAAGTACTGCTAGGCAATTGAAACTGGTGCGGAAGACGAATCAGATGGTGGTTTGTCTTTGCTCCAAAGGGCAAGCCTGTTTTTTGGAGGCAGCAAACGCTGTTTGTTGTCAGATGGTACGCTATGCCACCAGTATTACGTTATTTAAATACCTCGTACATACAGGGTTAAAGAAAATAACTTTTGTAAATTGTGAACTGTAAACCAACGATCCTTCCGACCATTTGAATAAACAAACTTCCAAGAAAGTTACAAAGGTTAAGACCTAAGGGTTTCCGCAAAAAAAAATTCAAAACTATTGAATCACCAATCGAAAAGCAATGAAGAAGTAACATTTTAAGCAAAATATATATATATATATATATATATATATATATATATATATATATATATATATATATATTTAAAAGCATATTTGGCAAATATTAAATAATTATTACTTATACTACAAATAACAACCTTACCTACAAATACCTACAAACCCCAAATACCTACAAATACCTACAAATACCTGTAAAACCTACAAATAACCCCTTTGTGGATCAGACCTTGACGTGGTAAAGGGGTTTGAGTAGGGCAATGAAGCTTTGAGCTATGCCGTCTGGAGTCTATGCTCCTGGGAGGGTCACCCCTGGCGGACGGGTCAAGGCGGAGGCCTCAGACTAACATGATCCAAAATCTGCCAACCCGCATTGGACCAGCGTGGCAGATTACGGTCCATACCTTCAACATGGTATTTCAGTATGTTGAAATATGACAGTACAACCTCAAACACGGCCCTCATTCCCCGGAGGCCAAGGGGCAACTACCTACGGCAGCGGGAAGACCTGCCCCAAGGCAGAGGGTGCTAAGAATCACCGGGTTAGATCAGGCTGCCATTGGACTTTTGACATTGCAACGTTAAATATACGGACTATGAAAACAGAGGCCCGATTGCAAGAACTGTTAATCGAACTTGACAACATACATTGGGATATTATTGGGCTCTGTGAAACACGAAGGAAGGGTGAAGAGTTAATCAAACTGGAACCAACTGGACACGTACTCTACACTCGAGGTACGGAAAATGGCCGATGTGGCGGAATAGGATTCCTCATCAATCGAAAGCTGAAGGACAGTGTGGTAAAATTTGAAAGTACATCCGACCGATTAGCCCAATGCGTCATTCAGCTGAATAAAAAGTTTAGGCTTCAAATCGTCCAAGCTTATGCACCAACTATAAGCCATAAAGATGAGGAAATTGAGGAATTTTATGATGATGTGGCCCAGCTTTTATACAAGGAGAAATGTAGGTACAAAATCCTGATGGGTGATTTTAATGCCAGAATTGGAACAACAAGAACAGACGAAAATGCAACTGGCCCATATGGAACTGGTGAGCGAGACAATAGAGGTGACAGATTAGTTGATTTTGCTGAAGGACAAGAACTATATATTATGAATTCATTCTATAAGAAAAATATCAGCAGAAAATGGACATGGAAAAGTCCATTTGGGCTCACAAGCGAAATTGACTACATCATGACCAACGATAAAACAATATTTACCAATTGTACTGTCCTTAACAATTTTAATGTTGGAAGTGACCACCGAATTGTACGAGCAAGGGTTCGGATTGACTGTCGAAAAGAGCGCGAAAAAATGGTAAGATGAAAGAAGGGCAAGGTGGATTCTGGAAAACTGCTGGACAGAGGAAGCGATTTTGAGATTGCTTTGTCAAACCGGTTTGCTGCGTTACAAGATCCAGAGGAGGTGGAAATATCAGTTCAATATGAAGAAATCGCCAACAATGTACTTCAAACGGCTGCTTCAATAGCACCAGAGGAAAAATGTCTCAAACAAACAAAAATCTCCAGTGAGACCATTGATTTAATGAAGAAACGGCGAGCAATGAGAAATGCAGGTAGTCCTTTTGGCAGGGTCGAGTACACTGAGCTCTGCAAAACTATAAGAAAACGTATCAGAGAGGACACGCCCCGATTCAATATGCAGCTAGTGCAAAAAACCCTGGAAGAAAACAAAGGAATTAACAAAGCTAAACAGAAGCTGAGAAACAAAAGAACGCAAATATATGCTTTAAAGCGTGAGGATGGCACAGTGTGCAGGACGCGTACCCAAATGTTAGAGATTGTCAGAAGGTTTTATTCCCAGTTATATGAAGATCAGAGACAGTCAGGGACAGCAATACCCACGGAAGAACAATATATAATACCAGATATCCTAGTGGAGGAAGTAACAAATGCTATAGAATTGATGAAGAACGGCAAGGCTCCAGGAAAGGATAGTGTAACTGTCGAAATGCTAAAAGCTGGTGGTCGGACGTTACATAAAACACTGGCAAAATTATACTCAAAATGCCTCAAAGAACAAAAAGTACCTGACTTATGGAAAAATGCAGAAGTGATCCTTTTACATAAAAAAGGAGCACAGGAAGATTTAAAGAACTACCGTCCAATAAGCCTCCTATCAGTGATGTACAAAGTTTTCACTAAGATAATTTCTAAAAGAATATTAAAAAAACTGAATGACGCACAACCAAGAGAACAAGCAGGATTCAGAAGTGGATTCAGTACAATGGATCACATCCAGGTTGTACAGCAGGTCATAGAAAGGCACAACGAATACACCATGCCACTGTGCTTGGCTTTTATCGACTACGAAAAAGCATTTGATTCCATCTCAAAGCATGCGATAATGGATGCACTGCTTAGCCAAGGTGTAGAGAGAGCCTATGTAAACCTATTAGAATCGATATATGATGGAGCTACAGCCACAATTCACCTTGATGATCTTGAAGTGGGAATTAATATAGAACGAGGTGTACGGCAGGGTGACGCAATATCGCCTATTCTTTTCTCGGCTGGCCTTGAAGAAGTATTCCGTAAACTGGATTGGGAACAGGATGGGGTAAACATCAATGGTGCAAACTTAAACCATCTTAGATTTGCAGATGATATTATTCTCATTTCACAAGACCCGGAGGAGCTGCAAAGACGCATACAGGAACTGCAAAGGGCTGGCGAACCATTTGGCTTGAAAATAAACCTGAAAAAGAGTCAGGTTATGTTCAATAACTTCGCTCAGGGCAGAAGAATTTCAGTTTTAGGAAGGGATTTAGAGATTGTGGACAGCTTTGTATATCTTGGGCAGAGGATTTCCATGGAGGGGAATACCGCCCGGGAGGTGGAACGGCGTGTTAAATGTGGCTGGCAGGCATTTGGTAGGCTCAACATAGTGTTTAAGAGCAGACTCCCACTTTGCCTGAAAAGAAAAGTATTCGATCAGTGCGTTCTACCCGTTATGACATACGGAAGTGAAACCTGGACACTCACATCGCAATCAATTCAAAAACTTCGGGTGGCACAGAGGGGAATGGAAAGATCTATGCTTGGCATTACAAGACGAGACAGAAAGTCCTGCGCATGGATCAGGGAACAAACAAAAGTCTGTGACATCATTGGAAGAGTAAAACAGTTGAAATGGAGATGGACAGGCCATATAGCGAGGCGATGGGACGACAGATGGACCAAGGCAATCCTGGAGTGGATACCGCTTGATCGCAAACGTCCGCGAAGAAGACCGAAAGCACGATGGACTGATGACATCGTTAAGTATATTGGACCCGAGTGGCAGAGGAAAGCCCAGGACCGTGAAGGTTGGAAGCATGCTGAAGAGGCCTTCATCCTGCAGTGGATGGATACGGGCTGATGATGATGATGATGATGATATATATATATATATATATATATATATATATATATATATATATATATATATATATATATATATATATATATATATATATATTAAAAGCATATTTGGCAAATATTAAATAATTATTACTTATACTACAAATAAACTAATGAACATTGTTAAAATAATTGTGTATCACATAATGTAATTTTAAAATAGAGACAAAAATTATTTCAGTTTATATCAGTGTACGTATTTAAGTTCCATTCAAAAACAAAAATATCTTCAGTACGCGAATATCAAACTGTTCTGACCTATTTTCTGCGGAAATGATGAGTTCTCTCGATGTTCGTTTCGATAATTAGCATCATCAGGAGATAATTAAATTTTAAGCTTAATATATTTCGTTTACAATTTATACCTAAACCTATTGTGGTTAAAGCTACAAAATTCGTTGAAACGTACAATATAATCGTCTGTGATGAAGTAAACAACGGAATGCAGTGGACTGATCTTATTTGGACTAATGGGCCATATTTAGCTATTTCTATACTTTCGTATGCTTATATTAATCTCATATCTTTTACATCTCTAACTGATCTTAAAGTGATTCAGTCTATTTTGTTACTAGTTTAATAACGGGTGGTCCAAAGAGTTGTTAACTTTTTGAAATAAAATTTAAAAATAGTTGATCAAGTTTAACAAATTAAAATTTACAAAGTTTTTGAAAACTCATGTTCTGGAGATTACGCTGTCTAAATGTGCTCCATTTCTGTCCTGGTACTCCTGAAGCTGACCACTAAAATTTGCCATAACGCGGCGGCAAGTGTCTGAAGTTATGGCTTCAGTTCCTTGCCGAATATTCTTCTTTGGATCTTCCAGAGTGACAGGGCGGTTGCGGGACACTTGACTTTTAAGATATCCTCATAAAAGAATTACAGGAGCCAGGTCCGGGCTTGGGGGAGGCCACTGAATGTATCCTCTGCGAGAAATCAATTTTTCCGAAAAAAGCGCCTGAACGACCGCCAAAGAGAGATGGAATGTATGGCAGGTGGCTCCGTCCTGTTGGAACCAAGTGTAAGGAGTGTATTCTGGAAATTCTTGAGAAGCAGGACTGAGAAAAGTTTGAAAAATGTTGACCGTTTCTGCGCTGCCTTAGTGGTTTTCAAAAAAAAACGGGTCGATTATTCCGGATGCCGATATTGCAGCCCAGGGATCTTCGGACTATACAGAGGCCTTTCAAGTTTCTTTTTGGGGTTTTCTCCACACCAGTACCGACAATTTTGATTATTCACGTGGCTATTAAGGTGGAAATTATGGCTGAATTGTTGTTGCAGTGATACTCGTGCACACGAAAAATGCGCCCCTCTCCCATGTAGCGCTGCATGGTGATTAAATTTCCCTAAGCCGAACTATCATTTAAGATCGACCTCGCCTTTCTACATCTTCTACAAAATTTTCTACAGTGCGACAAAAAATTAACAACTCTTTGGACCACCAAGCTCACTCCAGTTGTTGGGCAATTGAAGTGGAGTGAGCATTTGAATTATTGTCTTTAAAATTACCCAAAAGCGGATGTAATTTTTATCTGGATTATTATACTAATTTTCTATTATTGTCTTAATGTGTTATTGATACAGATTTATGTCATCTTTTCGGTTTTAGAAGTAGAACGGATTCGTGAGTCATATTTCCTAACTATTTGCTTTTAGCGCCACTAACTGCTAAATTTTCAAAATTATTTACGCTAATAGGATAGTTAGTGTAAGCGTTTTCGTCTTCAAATCAATTTTTTTGTAAGGGAAAAACTACATAAGTGGTGTAGTAAAAAATTAAACTTGTTCTTTTATGTTGTTTCATTAGCAATATATCTATTAGTGCTAGTGTCTTTTCTGAAAATATCAATTTCTAACCTACTAACCTTATTTCTAATGACTAAAATTTCCAGGGAAATTGAGATGGAATTATTTTCAAGTTCATGTATAAATGTTGTGTATGAACTTCTACGGTTTAATTTTAATAAGTGTTAAAGTTTAGTAGTAATCTATACGTTTCTAAAGTGGAATAATAATACAAAACATACTAATAACTCTACGTGGTCGATGCGCATATATAAAATTCAAAAAAATTGTGGTGCGTGCTCCATTCCTTCAGCCTTTCTTAATATTCCTAATACCTCCGAAAGACGTTATTGTATCTGACTTGGAATATATTTTTCTTGAGTGCGTTATATTAGGTCGTACATTAAAGAGAAGCTTAACTTTTTTATAAAAAGCAGCAGCTTTTAACTTTTTTTGGAAGCTCTTTTGCAGAATTTTTGTTGTTATAGAAAAATATTTTGACGTTTATTCCTACATTTGTTAGCGCATAAAAATATTTATAGGCCTAATCTATAACTACCTTCTTGTATTGAGTGCTATATTAAAGGTTGTGCATTAGTTCATTTACCAGTTGTTTATATTTTTTTAATTACTTCTCAGTTTCAATTGAAATCCAATTGATGTAAAATTTAAACAATTATATTGAAGTATACATTGTTAAGTTGAATAGCAAAGTTGATTCATAGAGGTCATTGAGAAGTTTTGTGTTTAAGACCGACTGCCGTTCCCTTGTGCTACTCAAGGAGCAATTCAGACCCATCGTGGTATTCGTCGTGGTGGTCCTTCTGAACAGGCTATTGATCGTGTTATTAAAAAATTTGAAAGTGAGTTCACTCTCCACGATAGTGTGTTGCCTGTACGACAAAAAAAGCTAGAGGTGTTAAGAATATTACCGCCGTTCTAGCAAGTGTAGCCGAAAATGACAATGTCTCGGTTGATCGCCGCTCGCAAGAGTTACGTCTCCCGCAATAACAACAATGGCGAATCTTGAGCTTGGACTTAGGCTTGTATACGTATAAGATTAAACTGGTACAAGAATTGAAGCCAACCGAGCATCGTATTCGTCGTGAATATGCCGATTGGGCCCTCGAAATGATAAAAGCCGACAACGAATTTCATTGTAAAATCATATTCTCCCATGAGGCTCATTTCTGGTTCAATGGCTTCGTCGCTAAACAAAATTGTCGGAATTGGTGTGAATCTAATCTACACGTAATACACGAGAGTCCTTTGCATCCACAAAAGATCACAGTTTGATGTGGATTTTACCATGGAAGAGTCATCGGTCCTTATTTCTTTAAAAATGAGGAAAAAAAACATCAATACCGAGCAGTACAAGACAATGCCGGAAGATTTTTTTCCCGGAATTTGATGGAATCGATGCGGATGACCTTTATTTTCAACAGGATGACGTACCATGGCATATTTCCGGAATAAACAGAGGCTTATTGCGAGCCAATTTTGGCAACTCGTTAATTTTCCGAAATAGCCCTATTGCTTGTCCACCGAATCAAGCGATTTATCTTTAGATTATTTTCTCTGGGGACATGTAAAATCGCAGGTTTATACCAATACACCAGCGACTATTGGCGACTTAGAAACTAACATTTGTCAAGCCATAGTCGCCATACACCTCGAAATGTGCGCCAGAATCATCGAAAACGGGCGCGAGCGGATCCGTGTCTGCAAAAAGAGCCGTGATGACCATTTGGCTAAAATCTTGTTCAAATCATAAATTACATGTCTGAATCTCTTAGATAAAGCAATCAGAATCGATTTTGGGCAAAAAATTTTGAAGGTCCCTCATTCTTATTGGTAGATCTTTTATACAAAATATATGTATTCTTATTTACATATAAGATATATCAGCAGCATTGGCGTATAAGGATAATATAATATGAAACCGACTTGTTACAATATTTATCAAATATGTATTTTTTATGTTATATTATTAATCGTGCTTGGAAACATTTTATCATCGAGATATGCTTGATCATTGCACTTGAAGTTCACCCTAAATGACCAAAAAAATTTGGCGGAGAATTATTTTGTGAATGAATATTGGTTTAAACATTTATAATGTTTTTGAAGGCGAATCATAAAGTTCAAGCAATCTAGATAAAATGATTTTCAGGTGTTTATTATACATGTAAAAACCAGTTTTTAAATCAAATTTAATAACATTTAATAACATGTGATACAAAGTTTTGCCTATGACCTATCAAAATAGATAATTGGAAAATAGATGATCAGATCTTTAGACTTAAGACAGTTAAGCACCTGAATATTTTCAATAATAAACTACGTGAGAAAAGCCGCCTACTTCATCAGATTTATGAGCTTTGAACTCAGCTGTTGTAGTTTGCGAAATAGGCTGAACAACATTTCATGGCAAAGTTCGAAAGTCTCTCTTCATAGTGGCCAGTTAAGTCAGGCCATAGTTTGATCGGTTAAGGTAAAGTAAATCGATAAAACAATTTAGATATCCATTCATTATGACTGGATAATGAAAATAATTAAGGTAGTTCACTCTTAACAATTGGAGCTAAAAGTCTAGTCCCACACACAAACAATCACACTTTTAAAGAAAATAAATGTAGCAAAACTGTCGATGCTTATACCGAATGCTATATACAGCTTGTACAAAATTAAAACCGTTGTACGTCATTAAGCACGTGATCAAAATTTTGACTGCGCTGTTGCCAGATTGCGATTAAACATCATAACCCTACTTTAGGGATTCATTTTTACAATTTGACTTTAATAACAATTAAAAAAAATCTCCAAATTAAATGCAAATTATAAAGTAAGTAACAAAATTATAATAAATGTTGAAAGCCTTGCAAGTGTCGTTGATTTAGTACCTCTAGATAGATTCAGCATATGTAAAATGCTTCGTTCATAAAACCATCGATAACATTTTTTTAATATTTGAATGGTTATTAAAATAAAAAGATTATATAATTATCAGTGACATTTATTGATATATAATATACAAGTACTGAACAAAAAAAAAATATTGAAATATCTGCATGCACTTATTTTCATTAATCGGAGTTTGAAAAGTACTGGCTGGAATCTTCTTTTCGATCCAGTATATGCTCTCTGTCATACCATTTCATTATTTTCTTTTCAGTATTCTTGATCGTATTCTTCCATATCTCAGAAGTAACAGTTTGAAGTGCCTCAGGCCACATGTATAGTAATTTTTCACAATTGCCCATATAAGTTCAATTGGATTGAAAATGCAGTGGTATGGGGGAATACTTAAAACTTTGTGCCCATATTGTTCTGCTAAGTTGTCTACTAAATATTTCCGTGCCGGTTTAGTTAGGCCGGTTTAGTTAGGAAATATATCAAAATAATAATATTTTGCTACAATTCTTAATAGTTCAGTTTTAAGGAAAAACCTATATTATTATTAGTTAACCAATCTTGAATGGCAGCTTTAGTCCATGAGCCATTTGGTGTCTTGTTTAATAACATGATGTGATATGGAGCATTATCCATAAAAATTAAAGATGGCTCACTTAAGTTTTTTCATAATTGGTTTTCAAAACATTTTAAGAAATTTTCCTGATTCATTTTACCATGGTAATCAGCAAGCTCATTTGTTGATGAAAATACGGCATCTGCACCTTCAAAAAATCCATCTTCACTGCCAGCATAAAGACATCATAGTTTATGATATCTAAAATAAAAATTTTCAATCAAATTTTTTCATATTTTTTGCAAATATTAGTAACTTACCTTTTACCATCAACTTTGGAGTGTTTACACTCCTCTTATTATTATCTTGCTCTGAATGATGTACAGTACCATTTTGAAAAATCCAGGTTTCATCTAAGAAGAAAGGTTTTATCTTCATATAACCTCTTAAAAATCTATACATTTTAGGGCAATATTGAGAAGTTCCATAAGGCCTCGTATTGGATAATCTTTTTTTCATTTAAAACCTACTTCTTTCAATACTTTACACAATGACATACGGCATCCGTCCAACAGTTGTTTATCCTTTAATTGCTTATGTAAGGAATTCAAAGTTACATTCTGCCTTGAAAATTAAAATTAAAGTGTGAGTGCTTACAATAGGAATAAGAACAGTCTTTTCTACAATTCTTGGGTTACAAATACTTACTGTATTCATACATGATATAAATGGTGTCATGAATAGAACTTGTATCCAAAGCTGCAGTAAACCTTGGTAACCCTTTTAGTAAAATTACGTTTTCTAGGCGATTTTAAAACTTCATTGTTTTTAACTTGTTGTGTAATAGTACTAACAGTGGACATACTCAACCTTAAAGCTGCTGCAACACGCTAATTAAAATATGACTTAAACTAAACATATCCAAGTATTAGCAATTAACTTAACATATCTTTCTAAGAGCCGCAAATGATAACAATGGACCATTATTGTCTGATTCTTATTCAAAATGGTGTATCAGAGATGCTACAAACTTTTGACAACGACTATTTAAATGATTTGGCATTTTACAGGCGCGAAGTTCTTAAAGAAACTGTTTTCGAGCCCAAGTAAAAATTAAAGTAAACGTTTAGATAGAAATAGGATAACCTTCAAACGTGTCAATAAATATCAAGAAGACAAATTTTAAACCCGACAACGTCGCACATGCTGCAAGCCAAACACAGCCGCTAAATTTGAAATTTATTGAATACATTCCATTTTAGTCTTTAATTATTTAATTTTTGTAGTGGTATTTCTGCTATTCTTTAATAGCTTCATTGATGACGTGCAACGGTTTTAGTTTTGTACAGGTTATAGATGTATCGTATATACATTATATTTTGTGTAAATACGCTCGTTTGTCCATGTTACTACTGTTTGAAATAATAAAAATATAAATAATTTAGAAATGCCATTTGATCATGATCAATTGCGACATAAAGGAAAATTTGCAAAAGGAAAGTTTTTTAGTCATATGATACATGAGGGCTATGGAGAAGAGAGGTTCAGATAAATATACAGGGAAAGATTGAAGATAATCGAAGTATCAGCAAACAGAAAACATTCTGGCTATGAAACGTAAAAGAGTGGGTACAGAAAAATCTAAACACACCGATGCATAAAGCTTACAATTAAAACGAATATAGTATAATAGTTGCCAACCTCGAAGAGACCGCACAAAAATATCATTAACAAAGACTAACGAATAATTAAGGTAGTTCACTCGTAAATTCATTTTTCTTGCGAATTTGATGAAATTAATATATTATATTGAACTAAGTGTCCTTTATTTCATAAACAATCAATATTTTTGACCAATTCTGAAGCGACATATTATTAATTAAAGTATACATAATTAATATGTGATAGATCGGAGATGTATAAAAAAGGCATATTTTCCTGTATACCTTGGGAACTTTTCTTACGAATTTTTTGGCAATTCGAATTTCTTACGAATATCGGCAATGAATGACGCGAAAAAAATAAAAACTGAAAACTCTCTGAAGAACCTGTGTATCTAGGAAAAAATTTAAAGTTTTTTCAATGTAAAAAAGTTTTTTCATTAGAAAAGCTAATTAATGATAAACGTTTAGATCTTAATTCGATATTGGATATTTCTTGTGATGAAAGTTGTGTTAGTGTTAAGGTTAAACATTGTTATTCCGTAAACATGACGATGGCGCATAAAGCATGACGACACATATTGTTGCCAAGCTGCGGTGTCTATCCCTCCCAATTCCCTCACTACGCGCTTATTTTAAAACAAAAAACAACCAATAAAATAACTCATGTTTATTCCAAAACTTTTCTAATTTTTCGTTTCACTGCTTATAGGTTTTTCAAAAAATTCGTAAGAAAAGTTCCCAAGGTATACAGGAAAATATGCCTTTTTTATACATCTCCGATCTATCACATATTAATTATGTATACTTTAATTAATAATATGTCGCTTCAGAATTGGTCAAAAACATTGATTGTTTATGAAATAAAGGACACTTAGTTCAATATAATATATTAATTTCATCAAATTCGCAAGAAAAATGAATTTACGAGTGAACTACCTTAATTATTCGTTAGTCTTTGTTAATGATATTTTTGTGCGGTCTCTTCGAGGTTGGAAACTATTATACTATATTCGTTTTAATTGTGAGCTTTATGCATCGGTGTGTTTAGATTTTTCTGTGCCCACTCTTTTAGGTTTCATAGCAAGAATGTTTTCTGTTTGCTGATACTTCGATTATCTTCAATCTTTCCCTGTATATTTATCTGAACCTCTCTTCTCCATAGCCCTCATGTATTATATGACTAAGTTTTTATAATCTTTATCATACAGACAAGTCGTAGTCAAATATTCGTCATTTCTAAAACCAAATTGACATTTTAGATTTTTAGAGAATTTTAGATTGATAGAAATAAAGAGAGATACGAGATGTATAAATAAAGTGATGCGACTGGTGGTGTAGCGTTCTGGCAACACCATTGCTTTACCTTTGGAAAGGAGGCAGGCCAATATCTGATGTATATTCAGTACGAGATTCAGCTCTCTAGAGTCATTTGGTAATCCCAGCATGCATCATATATGCTAGAAAACACCACACTAAGGATTACAACAAACCTAAAAGCACTCTAGCTAAGTGTATCCATTGCGGAGAGGCGCATCTGCGAACTACAGAGGATGCAGCACCGCAATAGCACTACAAAAATTGGGAAACAAAACTAGCAACAAAAAGCTGCCTGTAAATTAAAACGCTGAAACAAGGAATTCCAGAAACGTAGAATACAGACAAGTAGAAGACAACATATCATTCGCTCAAGCGACAAGCGGATCGCAAAAAAGTGTTGATGTAAACACCGTTCCAATAACATTAATGGTACAAAAAGTTATGAAACAATTGGAACAGTAAGAAAAAAGGCAAAAAGAGTTTAACAAATGTATCCTGGGCAGATTAACCAAATTTGAAACACACCAGAGCTATCGCACTAAGCTTAATGATTAGTCACTTAAGAATATTAGAATGGAATGCAAATGGACTCCTAAAACATCAGGAGGAGTTACAAGTTACTCTAGAAAACCAAAATATTGATGTATATTTAATATCGAAAACTCATTTTACGAATTAAATATAGGTGAGGTTTAAGGCATATCAAGTCTATCATGCACTACACCTACAAAACTTCGCAAGAGGAGGAGCAGCAATCACAGTTAAAAATAACAAAATCCAATATGTGAAGAAACAATATGAGAGAGAGAAAATCCAAGCTGATAGCGTAAGCATCAAAACAATAAAATATTAAATTACTGTGGCACCTATGTATTCACCATTTACCATTCACCAAGACATAGAATACAAAAAGATGAATATATAACATTCATGAATATGTTGGGAAAAAAATTATAATGGGAGGAGACTTCAATGCTAAGCGCACGCATTGGGGATCACGCTTAATAACAAAAACGAGTAAAGAACTTTATCAAGCAATTACCAAAATAAACCGTACCTACCTCTCAACTGGAAAATCCACTAATTGGCCAACTGATATCAACAACATTCCAGACCTCCAGGATTTCTTTATTTTAAGAAAGAGAATGAAAAGAATTGAAGAAAGAGAGGGACCATCATCAGATCATTCACCAATCTCGCAACGAAACAGTGAAATCCAGCATTAACAAATAAAAGCTCTGTCTGGGAAATTTTTAAACTGCAACTCAGTGAGAGAATCAAGTTGAATGGGATCAAGTTGCATGGCCAACAGATTGCATGGAACAACATCCCAAAAATATAAAGAAAAACGATCGGAGCAAACTCTCCCAACGAAATACGTGATCTGGTGAAATACAGGAGAAAAGCCAGAAAAGAGTGGCAATGATCCAGAACAAGAGACAATAAAAATAGACTAAATAACCTAACTCAACAGTTTAAAAGGAAAATCCAGAAAATTAAAAATTAATCTATCAGTAGATACCTTAGAGAACCAAATGATTATCGGATCTCAGATTATTCAATCTGGAAAGCTACAAAGAGATTGAATAGACCAATTAAACCAATCCCTCCTATACGAGAAGCAAACGGTATTTGGGCCAGAGGCAACAAACAAAAGGCGAACCTGTTTGTTGCACATCTAGAAAACATCTTCAAACCCAATGAGGAACTTGAAGTAATTGATCAACCAGATATAATACATGAAAAGCCTAACTAGACTTAGTTACGCCCAAAGAAGTAGCTAAGGAAATTAAGGAAAATTTAAATACCAAAAAAGCCCCAGGATTTGATCTTATTTCAGGGAAAATGCTAAAGCACTGTCTACTGTAAGTAACTGTCTAGAATAGGTATTCAAACAAGGAAAAAATTTTTTGCCGTGCTCCACAGCTTCCGAACGTTCAACTCGAAGCCCGACTGATGACAGCTTAAGGCCAGAAACCGGTCTCGGGAGATGCTTGTTGGCGTTTGATCGCGACTGTAGGATTAAGAATTTTAAGTAGAGTACAGCATTTTTTTCCTTGTTTTTTTTTGCATATTTTTAATATTCTTCACTAGCCCACTCTATATTTTCATTCCTAAAAAGGCATTGTTTAAATTACTCATTTAAAAAATGCGGCATTTAGATTAAAATATCTTCCATTCTTACGGAAAACAGCAGAAGTTATAATGATACCAAAACCAGGCAAACCTGTAAATGAAATTTAACCATATAGGCCCATTTTACTGCTGCCAATGGTTACTGGGACCTGTGCTTTATGTATCATATACATGTGACACTCCAGTAACAGTAAACATCAAACTAGCCACATTTGCTGATGATACTGCAGTCTTGACAGGTGAAAATACCATAAAAGAAAAACTGCTAATCTTCAAGGCGCAATAAGCGACATAAACGCTTGGACCAGGCAATTGTGTATAAAATTAAACGAAAATAAATTTGATCCTATTAATGTCATGAACAGAAAAATAAATTACCACCCATTGGAAGTGAATAATAATACAATTCCATGCAAAAAAACTGTCAAATTTTGGGTCTTAACCTGGATGCCAAACTAAAATGGAAAGAACATGTTAATTAATATGGAAACAGAACAATTAAAACTCAAATATAAAAATATGTATTGGCTGTTGGGAAGAAATTCCCAGCTGTCTACCAAAAACAAAGTTTTATGTTACTGAAGATAGGTGTGCTCGCAGGACCGCCCGATTTTTAATGAAACACATCGGGACAAAAATATAATGTAATGTAATAAAACTTTTCAAAAATTATAAGAGACTGGGTTCGTGTGTAACAAAGCGAATAAGCAGCTGGGAGTTCTTAATGAACATATACAGATTGAAATTTTAGGCCTTTTTGCGGTTAATTCAACCAATTTAATTCCAAAATTCCAAAAAAAATACAAACATTTCAAAAACCAAAATATTTTCATTGGTTCCATACAAAAAAATTTAAAACAAAACGAGTTCTTTCCTTACAAATTGAGTAATCTTCAGCAGCTCATCGAAGATGATTATGATAGAAGGATTCGGTTTTGTGAAATAATGACTGGGAGAATCCGAAATAATTTGAATTTAATAAATAATATTTGTTTCAGTAATGAAACAACATTTTTCTTTAACGTTTATTAACTTTGTAAATAAACTTTTCTAGGCATGAACTGGATTACATGATCTATGTCTTCATATTCTAAAGTAGGTTCAGGCTCGGAGAGGATATGCTTTAAATTTATATAAAGTTGTTTACTTCTGGATAATAACAATCCACATGTGTTTCGAGAGGGTCATATGCAGTTTCCCCGATAGATTAAAGTTTGGGCTAGAATTCTGGGAATGAAATCATAGATCCGATTTTTATTGAAGAAAACTTAACCGGTGAATTATACTTAAACTTATTTGAAAACGACATCGATTCACTCATAACACAGTCATCAGAAAACAAAATTGATGAAGAAGAAAACCAACTGTTATATGAACAAAATTTATACTTTCCACATGACGGCACTCTTATGTTCGACAATGGCTGGATCAAAGATTTCCTGACAAATTGGTAGGCAAGAGGCGCTGTGAAATGGCAGGCGAGATTTCTAGATATAACGCTTTCTTTTTTTAGAGTTATCTAAAGACAGTTGTATACAAAAGTCCGTCTCAATTAATAAGGACATCTTTCAAAACGACAAAAAGAATTCGAAAACAGATTATACTATTGTTTAGCTAACAGTGGTGGATATTTTGAGCAATTAATAAAGTAAATTTTTGAATCGTGTTTTTAAAAGTACATTTATACATAATTTATTTTTGTGTTTTAGTTAAAAAAAAATCACTCGTACGTAAAATGCCCTATTTGCAGCCATCGAAAGTAATATACTATTATTTTTCCTTCTGTTACGAGAACGAATCAACCGATTTTCAGCTTTGTAAACGCAGTTTAATTAAGATTTCAAGGCCTTTAAAATGATATATTACAAAATAGGAGTTGCCATTTAAAATTTTTAGGTACAGGTGGCTGAAAGTAAGGATGTGAAAAATAAAATATAACGGATATTGGTTTTAAACTTCCCCCTCGATATCTGAATTGACGTGTTTTTTGCCTAGAGCTAATTTTCATTGCTAAAATAAATAATGAGGGTGGCTACTCTTGAAATGAAAGCACTGTATGTTCTTCGGTGATAAATCTGGGGCTGTCGCCAGCCGCTTTATTGAGTTTTAAGAAGAGTCGCTACTATAGGCTCTTCTAAAAAGTGTACTGGTGGGTGCGTTGTAAGCGGTTTGGCATTACCATTCCGAAATATATGATTTAGATAAGCTGGCAAATATGGCCTAACGGAGGACTGCAAAGTTTCGGTCATATAATGGCATGCATGTAAACTTCTGATGGTTGCTAGAGGTAATCTGCTTCCGTAGCCCCTATACAATTATTCCTGGAATGATAGTTATACACCGTTCTAATGCGAAAGTTAATTTTTGCTTTTCATCCCGAAAACGTATAATCCTTATATGCCCATTATGGCTATTTAAACAAAATCAAAGCATATTACTAAAACAATTTGAGTTCTATTAAAGCTTTGTTTAATTCTAGGTTGGCATCACTCTAAGAAGCTATCACTCAGACTGTCGATTACGTATAGCTACAAGAGCCTGTTCAAGTCCTTGAATACTTCAAGCTTCAAGTAACACGTGTTCAAGTAAGTAACAATGTTCAATCGCCTGACTATTTTACGAAAAGTGAAACCTGCTTTTTTCATAATAACACCTTCTGGTTTTCAAATTCAGATAATTGAACAATCTTCTGCCATTTTCACATTATTGAACGAACTACAAAAGTACTGATGAAGCGTTCTAGTAATTACAAAATTACCCCAGGAGGTAGACAATCCTCTGCCAGCTTTGCTGGTACAACCGGACTTTCGGATTCTGGGGCGTCCGGGCTTAAACGCAAAATCTTTCAGAGGGAATCGGAGACCTCTGGCCAACGTCTGAAACCGAAAACGAAAACTTTCTTTGGAACGGTAAATATCAATTCTCTCCTGCGTCCAGGAAAACTACACGAATTGGGGCGAACATTAAATCAGCAAAAAATCCAAATTTTAGCTTTGCAAGAAACTAGATTGACAGATGATAACATCTTGGAATTCGGCAACTACAGACTTTTTAAAAGTAAAACGGACAAAACAATACTCAAAAATACACCACATCTCGGTGTTGCTTTCGCTGTCTCAAGAAACATCCTTGGTTCTATAACAAATGTCCAGCCAGTAAATAATCGACTTATGACACTATCCCTTAAGTGTGCTAACAAAAACTATACATTAATCAATGCACACCTCCCAGTTAACGAAGAAAATAAATCTAATCCTGAAAAAGTAAATAAGTCCTGGGAAATTCTAGAAAAGACTATCTCTAAAATTCCCTCTAACCATGTAAAAATCCTATTGGGTTATTTCAACGCCCAGCTAGGGAAAGAAAAAAAGTACAGGAAAACAGTCGGCAGTTTTCCCGCTCATAAATGGACTAACCATGATGGTAGAAGATTGGTTGGACTATGTTCGCAGTTTAATCTAAAAATAATGTCAACCCATTTTAAGAAGAAAATATCAAAACAAAAAACCTGGAGGTGCCCAAACACGTACATGGGTGAATTTCAAATTGACCATGTTGCCATTTCGTACCCCAATCATAAAGAGATTTTGAATGTTCAAGTCAGGAAAGGAGCAAATATAGACACGGATCACTACTTGACTAGAATCAAACTTAGCTTAAAACCTCGAAAACTTATTCAAAAGCGGCTGCTAATACCAAAGTTTGACCCAACGAAATTAAAACCAGCCCTAACAGAAGAACTTGATAAACAACCACCACAGAACTGGCAAGAATTGAAGCAAAAAATTATTAAAACAGCCTTAAAGTTGGTCCCTTTACAAAAACGTAGAAAACATCCGTGGTGGGATGAAGTTTGCGAGCAAGCAGTATTAAGCCGAAGTGAAGCATTCAAAGATTGGAACAGTCAAAAAACAGCAATAAACTATAACATATTTTTGGAAGTAAGAAAAGAAACATCGAAGCTAATTAAACAAACTAAAAGAAAATATGAAAACAATCAACTTAATGAAATAGAAAAAGATTTCCAAAAACATAACACTCGAAATTTTTACAAAACATTTAAAACTAAAGTAACAGGCTATCAACCGCACAGTATTTGCTTCCAAAAGGAAAACGGACAATTGGCTCTAAATAACCAAGATAATTGCAAAGAACTTGCGAAATATTTTGAACAAATACTAAACTGTCCTGAGCCCTTAAACAAATTAGCAACACTAAACCCTAAACAAACAAACCCAGATTCATTACCACCGAATGAAGATGAAATAATTAGGCAAATCATGCGGCTTAAAAATAACAAAGCTTCTGGTGAAGATGGAATCACTGCGGAACTTTTGAAATCCGCTGGTTCAGGTACAATCAGGGAACTAACCAAAATTCTACAAGAAGTTTGGCGAACCGAACGAATTCCGGAAGATTAGAAAGATGTTCTAATTTATCCACTACATAAGACAGGAGATAGAATGGATGTAAACAACTATAGAGGGATATCTCTTCTCCCAGTTTGTTACAAGATTCTATCTCAATGTCTACTAGACAGAGCACAGGGACAGTTAGAACCTAACATTGGTGAATATCAAGCAGGTTTTCGACCGGGCAGATCCTGCCCTGAACAGATCCTGAATCTGAAGTTGATTCTAAGACATCAAAAACTGTACAATAAAAATCTCGTCTGTACATTTCTGGATTTCAAAAAAGCATATGATTCTATTGACCGCGAATCTTTATTCCGAATCTTGAAAGAACAAGGACTAGATCTGAAAACGCTGGCAATTATTAAAGCAACGTTAACTAACACAAGGTCAAAAGTTAAATTCATGGGTGAGATCTCGGAGCCCTTCGAAATTAAAACTGGAGTGAGACAAGGGGATGGACTCTCGCCACTTTTATTTAACTGTGTTCTAGAAAAAGTAATACAGGAGTGGCGTGAAAAAAAGTCGGCCCTGAATATTGACCAGCCCATTAAACTGGGGAGAACCAACATCAAAATTGATTGTCTGGCATTTGCTGATGATCTAGCAATTTTAGCTCAAGATGTATTAACGACACAGAAACAGGTTGAAATCCTAAAAGAAACAGCAGAAAATGTAGGACTCCAAATTTCCTTTGAAAAGGCACAATTCATGACCTGCAACAGACTAAGAACGCCATTTCTAAAAACAAAATATGGTAACATCAGACGAGTCTCTCAATTCAAATATTTGGGTGAAGTAATCATGGAAAATGGGTTGGAAAAAGCGGCCAATAAGGGTAGATGTCAAAAAATGGAAACGGCATTGAGACTTACACAAAACATTTACAACAAAAAATGCCTATCTAGAAACACAAAACTGAGACATTACAACACAGTTATTAAGCTAGAATGTCTATATGCTGCGGAAACGCTCATTTTGAATAGAAAGAGGGACATAGAGGACATTGAAAAGAAGGAAAGAAAAATCATAAGAAAAATCCTAGGGCCCAAACAAATAAATAGCACAACATACCGGCTTCGAGAAAACCAAGAAATCAAACAATACACAGATATACATAGCGATATGAGAAAAAGAAGACTTAAGTTTTACGGACACATAAAACGGATGAATCCGAGTAGGTTAACTAGACAAATAGTCGAATTTTATGAAAATAGGAGTAAAGCTAAAGTAGAAATAATTAAATGGATTGCTGCAATTAAAGAGGACCTAAGATCAGCAAATATTACACAAAATGAAATTCAGGATAGAGGCTGTTTCAGACACAAGGTTAACGTTTGGAAGGTTGGCCAGAGAGAAAAATGTAGGAAGACTGGAACAACTTGGTCTGACGAAAGGAAACAAGCTCACAGCGAAAGAATGAAATCAGTATGGGCACAAAGGAAGGCTAACAACAACAAACGCCTCTAATTGTACTTCGCGTGATCCACCAGGGCCCATACGTGAATAATAATATATAGGCCTCTGTTTATATATATATATATATATATATATATATATATATATATATATATATATATATATATATATATATATATATAGCAATTTTAGCTCAAGATGTATTAACGACACAGAAACAGGTTGAAATCCTAAAAGAAACAGCAGAAAATGTAGGACTCCAAATTTCCTTTGAAAAGGCACAATTCATGACCTGCAACAGACTAAGAACGCCATTTCTAAAAACAAAATATGGTAACATCAGACGAGTCTCTCAATTCAAATATTTGGGTGAAGTAATCATGGAAAATGGGTTGGAAAAAGCGGCCAATAAGGGTAGATGTCAAAAAATGGAAACGGCATTGAGACTTACACAAAACATTTACAACAAAAAATGCCTATCTAGAAACACAAAACTGAGACATTACAACACAGTTATTAAGCTAGAATGTCTATATGCTGCGGAAACGCTCATTTTGAATAGAAAGAGGGACATAGAGGACATTGAAAAGAAGGAAAGAAAAATCATAAGAAAAATCCTAGGGCCCAAACAAATAAATAGCACAACATACCGGCTTCGAGAAAACCAAGAAATCAAACAATACACAGATATACATAGCGATATGAGAAAAAGAAGACTTAAGTTTTACGGACACATAAAACGGATGAATCCGAGTAGGTTAACTAGACAAATAGTCGAATTTTATGAAAATAGGAGTAAAGCTAAAGTAGAAATAATTAAATGGATTGCTGCAATTAAAGAGGACCTAAGATCAGCAAATATTACACAAAATGAAATTCAGGATAGAGGCTGTTTCAGACACAAGGTTAACGTTTGGAAGGTTGGCCAGAGAGAAAAATGTAGGAAGACTGGAACAACTTGGTCTGACGAAAGGAAACAAGCTCACAGCGAAAGAATGAAATCAGTATGGGCACAAAGGAAGGCAAACAATAACAAACGCCTCTAATTGTACTTCGCGTGATCCACCAGGGCCCATACGTGAATAATAATATATAGGCCTCTGTTTATATATATATATATATATATATATATATATATATATATATATATATATATATATATATATATATATATATATATATATATATATATATATATATATATAGATATATATATATGTATATATATATATATATATATATATCTATATATATATATATATATATATATATATATATATATATAGGCCTGTGTTTATATATATATATATATATATATATATATATATATATATATATATATATATATATATATATTTATTTTTAGATGCCTAGAATTTTAAAACTGATTTTAGCAGTTTTTTAGTAACAGTTTTTCTCTATCTGCTCTACTTTTTTAGATAGATCCACTTATCTAGCAATGTTTTTTTTCAGTTCAATACATTCAAGTGTGGGTGTTCAAAAATTATTATACAAGGTTCCTGTATATTTAGCCTATTATCAGTCTGCCGTTGAGTTAATTCCAGGAAAATCCACTCGATGGCATAAGCATTGCCTTTCCGGTAATTGAAGTGATATTCAACGCTTGAACTAGAGCTGAGGTTAGTTTGTGTGTTCTCATCGAACAGGATAAATCGAAGTTAGCCTCGCGTGATATCTGTGTTTAGGAAGGAGTTATTATAAAGTTAACCTAAAACGTACTGTGTTGTAGATTGTTGTATTTCTGTTGTTGAATAGAAATAAAATGAGTTGAATTAGAAGTTGTGTAAATCATCCTGATGTGTTTTGCTACATATGTGGAGAATACACGTTAAAGAAAACAGAAAAACTCTTAGTAGCTTTGTAAAAACGGCTTATCTTGAATACATCTGGTCTGTAAAACTTGTACAGAACATTTACGTCAGTGGCATATCGATGATTTGGAGAGAACCCAAAAACCACTTGGATGACTGCTATTTTTACTCAGTAAATATTACTGGAATAAATCGAAACAACCGCAGCAAGTGGACTTATCCTGATTTAGTCTCTGCAAGACGTCCGGTGCCTCACTCAGAGGAACTGCCAAACTCAATGTTTGACCAGCTACCAGAGTGCTGTGAGGACGAATATTGCTATTATCGATGACCGTTTCCTCTATCTTTGTATATAATAAGATTTGTATAATATAATAATGAAGATTCAGTGTTTAGTTTTTTATTTGATCCATGGATTTAACTTAAAATACTATAACGTGTATTTCACTAAAATGTTATATATTAGAAATTTGAGGTCCTAGTTAAAAATTAATGCCAAATTTGAATTTACGGCATCAAATTCATATGAAATCAGCTCCAAATACCCCGGTACCAAAATAACTGTTGGCCTATATAATAAATCGAAATATTTACTTTGCCACATTTTTTACAACAATGTACTTTACCACATGTTATACCATAGTATACCGAAACAACAGCATACAGTATAATTTTTTTGGGTCTAGATATACTACACAGTGATTATACTTTCACTTTGATTTGTAGATAACCATTTATTGGGTATTATCTTTTATTTTTTATCCACTATATTTTAGAGAGGAAAAATATAATTAAGGAATATAAGTTATTTAAATGACATAATAATTCAGCGAAGCCTAAAAGGTAATTATGATTCTAAGATCGTTTCAATAAACATTTTTGCTTTTGAAAAAAATCTTCGCTAATGGTCGTTAATCTTCAACTTTAATGTAAATTTTAAATTGCTCACTGAACTCAATTATTTATATCAATCATTATTATGTCAAGGCTCGTTTTGTCTTGACGAATTTATTGGAGAGCGCTGATACGGCTCCCGTTAATTAGTATTTTGACCAAATCTGTCTCCATACATCCTTCCCTTCTCATTCATTATGCCCTGTCTTGTCGCTAATTAGGAAAGATTAAGATTTCAAAATTTTCGTACAGAACTTGAATATCTTGACTTGAAATATACTTTTATTATTATTATAATTATATCAGAATGTTTCTATACATAAACCTTATATATTAATAATTTAATTAAGAAAACTTTTAGTCTTTTTTATTAAAAAACGGGGGTGTGTTTTTGTTAATACGTATTTCAATTCGAAATTCCCTCTAAAACATGGCATCATTCTGAACATCTAATGGACATTTCAAAAGACTTTTTCAGCCCCTTGTTTCAGTGTCTCATTCGGTACTGTGGTCACGATGCGCCCTTAATTTCGGGAATATTTTAATAACGAGCCCGTTCTACTGAAAGTTTTACCAATAGGAAATTGTCACAGAGACAATTACATTATATGAAATTATATGAATGTTGAAAATTTTCAGTATATTTTCGGAAATACATTAACAAATTTTATCACTGTTGTGCAAAGTGCATTGTTGTACAAGCATAAAATTCTGGTTGGACTGTAATCTAGAAAATCTAAATATATATTCTGGTGGAAATTTTGCCATTTTTGATTTTGAGCTTTCTGGCTAAAGATGTGATCGGATCCAGATGATTTTTCAAGTTTTGCAAGGTAGCAAAGTTTTTACTGTCAAAACTGTTTTGAGGCTATCCAAATAAATGGTAGTCGAAAGGCGCAAAGTCGGGGGAGTATGGTGGATGGACCAAAAAATTCCAAGAAAGTGGTAAAAGTTTGTGTTGGATGGCCAAAGATACAAGCGATCTAGCATTGTTTCAATGTTATTCTCTCTCATTGGCTAATTCAGACTGCTTCTGGTCGATTGCTCGCATTAATTTACTGAGTTGTGATCAATATTTCTCCGAAATAATGATCTGATTTTCAGCTAACAGCTCATAATAAATAATTCCCTTCGAGTTCCACCAAATGCATATCATATATTATTATTATTATTCACGTATGGGCCCGGGTGGACCACGCGAAGTACAATTAGACGCGTTTGTTGTTGTTAGCCTTCCTTTGCGCCCATACTAATTTCATTATTTCGCTATGAGCTTTTTTTCTTTCGTCAGACCAAGTTGTTCCAGTCTTCCTACATTTTTCTCTCTGGCCAACCCTCCAAACGTCAACCTTGTGTCTGAAACAGCCTCTATCCTGAATTTCACTTTGTGTAATATTTGCTGATCTTAGGTCCTCTTTAATTGCAGCAATCCATTTAATTATTTCTACTTTAGCTCTACTCCTATTTTCATAAAATTTGACTATTTGTCTAGTTAGTCTATTTGGATTCATCCGTTTTGTGTCCGTAAAACTTAAGTCTTCTTTTTCTCATATCGCTATGTATATCTGTGTATTGTTCGATTTCTTGGTTTTCTCGAAGTCGGTATGTTGTATTTATTTGTTTGGGGCCTAGGATTTTTCTTATGATTTTTCTTTCCTTCTTTTCAATGTCCTCGATGTCTCTATTTCTATTCAAAATGAGCGTTTCTGCCCCATATAGACATTCTGGCTTAATAACTGTGTTGTAATGTCTCAGTTTTGTGTTTTTAGATAGGCATTTTTTGTTATAAATATTTTGTGTAAGTCTCAATGCCATTTCCATTTTTTGACATCTACCCTTATTGGCCACTTTTTCCAACCCATTTTCCATTATTATTTCACCATATCATATTCACATTTCAAATATTATATATATATATATATATATATATATATATATATATATATATATATATATATATATATATATATATATATATACATACATACATATATGTATATTAATTCTTACTATTTTCTTAGACCTTCCTCGTATATTTTTTGGTTAACTTTCTTTGGTTTATTGATCCGTAAAAATTTTAAGAAATAACAAATAGGCGTTTAGGTTTTTTTGTTTTCTTGTTTATATTTAACGTTTGGGTCGTGACTCGACCTTCATTAGAAAACTGTTTTCTAAAAAAATGTTATTATTGTTGGTATTCTAACGTTGTAACATTTTATTTTTTTTAAATTTATCGCTTGCAGGTATTCCATAAAGAATGTATGTCATTATATTTAAAAAAATGTTTGTAGGTTTTTATCATTTTATAAACACGTATAACCTTTAACTTTATAAACACTAACAACACTAATCGACATCACACTAATAATTTTTTTTGTAAACATTTTTTTTCCCCTATTTTATTTAGAAAATTGCTTTATTATTATTGTTTTAGTATGTTGTAATAGATTTTATTGAACTGTTCAGTGTTAGTCTTTGAATTGATGTTTTTTTTTAAATTTTGAACTTTTCGAGAAATTATCTTTTTTTTTGTGTGACGCTCGATCTTCAAAACTGATGTGCTCTTAAATCAAAAGTGTGCTTTTTTCATTGGCATGATTTGAGAGTGAGGTTTTATTTTTTTCTTGTACTTGTGCCCATTCAAACGATTTTTCAAATACTGACTTCTGACTGATACTGAAATACTGACGTTCGTTCTGTAGAACTTCACGACGTTAAGCCAAATTCTCATTCGGCATTTTCAAGTGTCGTTTGCTTCGAATGAAAAGTCTAGCTGCAGCTCACAGGAAGAACAACACTTGAGAATGCTAAATGAAATTTTGGCGAAACGTCGCGACCCTTCATAGGACGAAGCCATCGATATCGGAAATAATTTAGGAACATTATTTTCCATCTCCAGTTTCATATCCATCTCCATCTCCAGTTCCATCCAATAGTTTAATTTACAACATATGATCACTATACAAATATTATTTATTAATTATTTAATTAAAATATTGTCAACAATCATTTAATGCTTTTGACATTTTTTCGATTTGAGGCAATCTATGCACTGAAGAGCTATTGATAATGAATAATTTTAATTTGTATTTTTATTGGCAATGTTCAACAAACAAATATATAGTGACGGTGATGCAAAATTTGATATTTGGTATATTTAATGTATTGATTTCAAAAATACTTAATTTCGTAGTTAATTATAGTTACTTTTTTTGCAGAAGGAAATATTTTTGAATTAAAATATGAATCTACTTTTTAGGCACTGCATATACTCTACGACCTTAAATGCCATTCTCCCTAACAAATATGCCTCTCACTATTTAATGAATTGTTACTCGCTGATAACTCTTCGCTTCTATGCCCGCATTCTATACAGATTTGTAATGATTTTTTGTCAGTGGGTTTCTGTTAATTTTCGGTGTAATTTATTCAAATAAAAAAACGTCAATATACATCCAAATACATAAAACAGAAATATACATCAAAATGTATATCCCAATGTACAAGGCGTGCAGGGAGATTAACCGGACTGGTGGCGTAGTATTCGATCTGGAACCAATATTGTCTTCTTCTTGGGCGAGGGGGCAGAAGTATGAGCTTAAACTTCCTTGAGTCACTTGGAGGTCCGTAGCAATACTTTTCATAAATCAGATTTTTCTAGAGCTTTTTTCTCCAATTTCCTTTCAAAAAAATCATTTCAGTATCAAAATTACGACAGGAAGGAAGCTATTCCTGACTTTTTCGGGTAGATTAAAAATGACCTTTATTTTCCGGAACGTGTCATTACCGGTGGCAGGTCTTGGATTTTTGAATACGATCTGGAAATAAAGCACCAGAGCCAGGAGTAGTACACTCCAATTTCATAACGACCAAAAAACGCCAGAGTGAGCGAATAAAAGATCAAAAACATACTAATTAGCTGCAAAACGTACTTCAGGTTCACGATAATAATTACTACGAACCACCAACTGACTCTAAGTAATGCTGTTCAAACGTATACTAAAGAAGCATTAGATGTTGGCCTGTTTCCCTCCAAAGAAAATGCTAACAGTGTTGCAAGATCGAACGTAACCAGTCCCGTTATTTATTTACAAACCTCGTATGTTTTTATGGCCATATATAAAACTAATGGTCCTGAAATATTTTAAATTAAATTTACTTTAGGTTTAATTTCTGATATTTCTACGTTTGTATAATCTTTCAACCGAAGTGCAAACGCTTAAGAATTTACCTTTAGAAAATTAGAGCCATTTCACCAAACATTGCTGAAATTTATATCATATGAAGTGATATCTAGTAAAATTATTACGCGCGATTTTCCTGGAATCTCGCATGATACCAATTCGTTTTATATGTTAGTTCAAATATTTCTGAAATTTTATTTACAATAGCTTTTGCGTAAGGGAAGGCTGATTAATCAGCCGCACTCTAAGAGTAAATACTATGAGATCTAAATGCTATGAGACAACATGTGGTAGATTGTTTTTTAAAATATTTAAATAAACGGTTTGGTTCATTATTCCATCAATGAAGACAAAATTTCCAACGGCTTCTGCAGCCATACATCGCCACACTAGGATACTTCCACCCCATGCTTAACTGATGTAAATTCTTTAACCCAAGTTCTGTGTTTTGCTTCCTACACACATGAGATCGTACATCCGAATGAAAGATATTGTATTTACTTTCATCTGAAAATATTACTGTCTCCCAAAACTCATTAGTCTTATCAACATACTGGTTTGTGAACTGCAAGCGCTTTTTTTGGTTGACTTTGTTAACGTACGGCTTCTTTCTGGCAAACCTTGCTCTATAACCACCGCGATGCAGAACGGTACACTCGCACTCTCCATACGCTTTAAGCACTAATATCTTTATTATCCTGTTCTCCAATAATTGAAGTAATTTCCGACCCTGAAGTACTTATCCACTGCAGGATAAAGACCTGTTAGCATGCTTCGAACTTTCACGGTTCTGGGCCTTCCTCTGTCACTCGGATCCCATATATCTTACCAATGTCATCAGTCCATCGTGCTTTCGGTCTACTTCGTGGACGTTTCGGAACAAGCGGTATCTACTCCAGGATTGCGTTGGTTCATCTGTCGTCCCATCGCCTCGCTATATGACCTGCCCATCTCCAAATCCATCTCCAAATCCATCCCTTTCAATTACCTTACCCTTCCAATAATGTCATTTGTTCCCTGATCCATACGCAGGGCTTTCTGCTTCGTCTTGTAATGCCAAGCATACATCTTTCCATTCCCCTCTGTGCTACCCGAAGTTTTTGAATTGATTGTGATGTGAGTATCCAGGTATCACTTCCGTATGTCATAACGGGTAGGACGCACTGATTGAAGACTTTTCTTTTCAGACAAAATGTTGAGCTCGCCAAATGCCCGCCAGCCACATTTAACACACCGGTCCACCTTCTGGGCGGTATCCATTGAAATCCTCTGCCCAAGATATATAAAGTGGTTCACAACCTCCAACTCCCTGAAATTCTTCTGTCCTCAGCGAAGTATATATATATATATATATATATATATATATATATATATATATATATATATATATATATATATATATCATCATCATCATCATCAGCCCGCATCGATCCACTGCAGGATGAAGGCCTCTTCAGCATGCTTCCAACCTTCACGGTCCTGGGCTTTCCTCTGCCACTCGGGTCCAATATACTTAACGATGTCATCAATCCATCGTGCTTTCGGTCTTCTTCGCGGACGTTTGCCATCAAGCGGTATCCACTCCAGGATTGCCTTGGTCCATCTGTCGTCCCATCGCCTCGCTATATGGCCTGCCCATCTCCATTTCAACTGTTTTACTCTTCCAATGATGTCACAGACTTTTGTTTGTTCCCTGATCCATGCGCAGGACTTTCTGTCTCGTCTTGTAATGCCAAGCATACATCTTTCCATTCCCCTCTATGCCACCCGAAGTTTTTGAATTGATTGCGATGTGAGTGTCCAGGTTTCACTTCCGTATGTCATAACGGGTAGAACGCACTGATCGAATACTTTTCTTTTCAGGCAAAGTGGGAGTCTGCTCTTAAACACTATGTTGAGCCTACCAAATGCCTGCCAGCCACATTTAACACGCCGTTCCACCTCCCGGGCGGTATTCCGCTCCATGGAAATCCTCTGCCCAAGATATATAAAGCTGTCCACAATCTCTAAATCCCTTCCTAGAACTGAAATTTTTCTGTCCTGAGCGAAGTTATTGAACATAACCTGACTCTTTTTCAGGTTTATTTTCAAGCCAAATGGTTCGCCAGCCCTTTGCAGTTCTTGTATGCGTCTTTGCAGCTCCTCTGGGTCTTATGAAATGAGAATAATATCATCTGCAAATCTAAGATGGTTTAAGTCTGCACCAATGATCTTTACACCATCCTGTTCCCAATCCAGTTTACGGAATACTTCTTCAAGGCCAGCCGAGAAAAGAATAGGCGATATTGCGTCACCCTGCCGTACACCTCGTTTTATATTAATTCCCACTTCAAGATCATCAAGGTGAATTGTGGCTGTAGCTCCATCATATATCGATTCTAATAGGTTTACATAGGCTCTCTCTACACCTTGGCTAAGCAGTGCATCCATTATCGCATGCTTTGAGATGGAATCAAATGCTTTTTCGTAGTCGATAAAAGCCCAGCACAGTGGCATGGTGTATTCGTTGTGCCTTTCTATGACCTGCTGTACAACCTGGATGTGATCCATTGTACTGAATCCACTTCTGAATCCTGCTTGTTCTCTTGGTTGTGCGTCATTCAGTTTTTTTAATATTCTTTTAGAAATTATCTTAGTGAAAACTTTGTACATCACTGATAGGAGGCTTATTGGACGGTAGTTCTTTAAATCTTCCTGTGCTCCTTTTTTATGTAAAAGGATCACTTCTGCATTTTTCCATAAGTCCGGTACTTTTTGTTCTTTGAGGCATTTTGAGTATAATTTTGCCAGTGTTTTATGTAACGTCCGACCACCAGCTTTTAGCATTTCGACAGTTACACTATCCTTTCCTGGAGCCTTGCCGTTCTTCATCAATTCTATAGCATTTGTTACTTCCTCCACTAGGATATCTGGCATTATATATTGTTCTTCCGTGGGTATTGTTGTCCCTGACTGGCTCTGATCTTCATATAACTGGGAATAAAACCTTCTGACAATCTCTAACATTTGGGTACGCGTCCTGCACACTGTGCCATCCTCACGCTTTAAAGCATATATTTGCGTTCTTTTGCTTCTCAGCTTCTGTTTAGCTTTGTTAATTCCTTTGTTTTCTTCCAGGGTTTTTTGCACTAGCTGCATATTGAATCGGCGCGTGTCCTCTCTGATACGTTTTCTTATAGTTTTATATATATATATATATATATATATATATATATATATATATATATATATATATAAAAGCATATTTGGCACATATTAAATAATTATTACTTATACTACAAATAAACTAATGAACATTGTTAAAACAATTGTGTATCACATAATGTAATTTTAAAATAGAGACAAAAATTATCTCAGTTTATATCAGTGTACGTATTTAAGTTCCATTCAAAAACAAATATATATTATATATATATATATATATATATATATATATATATATATATATATATATATATATGAGCAGAGGGTGCTCACCGGGTTAGATCAGGCTGCCATTGGACTTTTGATATTGCAACGTTAAATATACGGACTATAAAAACAGTGGCCCGATTGCAAGAACTGTTAATCGAACTTGACAACATACATTGGGATATTATTGGGCTCTGTGAAACACGAAGAAAAGGTGAAGAGTTAATCAAACTGGAACCAACTGGACACGTACTCTACACTCGAGGTACGGAAAATGGCCGATGTGGCGGAATTGGATTCCTCATCAATCGAAAGCTGAAAAACAGTGTGGTAAAATTTGAAAGTACATCCGACCGATTAGCCCAATGTGTCATTCAGCTGAATAAAAAGTTTAGGCTTCAAATCGTCCAAGCTTATGCACCAACTATAAGCCATAAAGATGAGGAAATTGAGGAATTTTATGATGATATGGCCCAGCTTTTATACAAGGAGAAATGTAGGTACAGAATCCTGATGGATGATTTTAATGCCAGAATTGGAACAACAAGAACAGACGAAAATGCAACTGGCTTATATGGAACTGGTGAGCGAGACAATAGAGGTGACAGATTAGTTGATTTTGCAGAAGGACAAGAACTATATATTATGAATTCATTCTATAAGAAAAATATCAGCAGAAAATGGGCATGGGAAAGTCCATCTGGGCTCACAAGCGAAATTGGCTACATCATGACCAACGATAAAACAATATTTACCAATTGTACTGTCCTTAACAATTTTAATGTTGGAAGTGACCACCGAATGGTACGAGCAAGGGTTCGGATTGACTGTCGAAAAGAGCGCGAAAGAATGGTAAGATCAAAGAAGGGCAAGGTGGATTCTGGAAAACTGCTGGAGAGAGGAAGCGATTTTGAGATTGCTTTGTCAAATCGGTTTGCTGCGTTACAAGATCCAGAGGAGGTTGAAATATCAGTTCAATATGAAGAAATCGCCAACAATGTACTTCAAACGGCTGCTTCAATAGCATCAGAAGAAAAATCTCTCAAACAAACAAAAATCTCCAGTGAGACCATTGATTTAATGAAGAAACGGCGAGCAATGAGAAATGCAGGTAGTCCTTTTGAAAGGGTCGAGTATACTGAGCTCTGTAAAACTATAAGAAAACGTATCAGAGAGGACACGTGCCGATTCAATATGCAGCTAGTGCAAAAAACCCTGGAAGAAAACAAAGGAATTAACAAAGCTAAACAGAAGCTGATAAACAAAAGAACGCAAATATATGCTTTAAAGCGTGAGGATGGCACAGTGTGCAGGGCGCGTACCCAAATGTTAGATAATGTCAGAAAGTTTTATTCCCAGTTATTTGAAGATCAGAGCCAGTCAGGGACAGCAATACCCACGGATGAACAAATGCCAGATATCCTAGTGGAGGAAGTAACAAATGCTATAGAATTGATGAAGAACGGCAAGGTTCCAGGAAAGGATAGTGTAACTGTCGAAATGCTAAAAGCTGGTGGTGGGACGTTACATAAAACACTGGCAAAATTATACTCAAAATGCCTTAAAGAACAAAAAGTACCTGACTTATGGAAAAATGCAGAAGTGATCCTTTTACATAAAAAAGGAGCACAGGAAGATATAAAGAACTGCCGTCCAATAAGCCTCCTATCAGTGATGTACAAAGTTTTCACTACGATAATTTCTAAAAGAATTTTAAAAAAACTGAATGACGCACAACCAAGAGAACAAGCAGGATTCAGAAGTGGATTCAGTACAAAGGGTCACATCAAGGTTGTACAGCAGATCATAGAAAGGCACAATGAATACACCATGCCACTGTGCTTGGCTTTTATCGACTACGAAAAAGCATTTGATTCCATCTCAAAGCATGCGATAATGGATGCACTGCTTAGCCAAGGTGTAGAGAGAGCCTATGTAAACCTATTAGAATAGATATATGATGGAGCTACAGCCACAATTCACTTTGATGATCTTGAAGTGGGAATTAATATAGAACGAGGTGTACGGCATGGTGACGCAATATCGCCTATTCTTTTCTCGGCTGGCCTTGAAGAAGTATTCCGTAAACTGGATTGGGAATAGCATGGTGTAAAGATCAATGGTGCAAACTTAAACCATCTTAGATTTGCAGATGATATTATTTTCATTTCACAAGACCCAGAGGAGCTGCAAAGACGCATACAAGAACTGCAAAGGGCTCGCGAACCATTTGGCTTGAAAATAAACCTGAAAAAGAGTTAAGTTATGTTCAATAACTTCGCTCAGGACAGAAGAATTTCAGTTTTAGGAAGGGATTTAGAGATTGTGGACAGCTTTGTATATCTAGGGCAGAGGATTTCAATGGATGGGAATACCGCCCGGGAGGTTGAACGGCGTGCTAAATGTGGCTGGCAGGCATTTGGTAGGCTCAACATAGTGTTTAAGAGCAGACTCCCACTTTGCCTGAAAAGAAAAGTCTTCGATCAGTGCGTTCTACCCGTTATGACATACGGAAGTGAAACCTGGACACTCACATCGCAATCAATTCAAAAACTTCGGGTGGCACAGAGGGGAATGGAAAGATGTATGCTTGGCATTACAAGACGATACAGAAAGTCCCGCGCGTGGATCAGGGAACAAACAAAAGTCTGTGACATCATTGGAAGAGTAAAACAATTGAAATGGAGATGGGCAGGCCATATAGCGAGGCGATGGGACGACAGATGGACCAAGGCAATCCTTGAGTGGATACCGCTTGATCGCAAACATCCGCGAAGAAGACCGAAAGCACGATGGATTGATGACATCGTTAAGTATATTGGACCCGAGTGGCAGAGGAAATCCCAGGACCGTGAAGGTTGGAAGCATGCTGAAGAGGCCTTCATTCTGCTGTGGATCGATACGGGCTGATGATGATGATGATGATATATATATATATATATATATATATATATATATATATATATATATATATATATATATATATATATATACATATATATATATATACTTATATATAAATTTCTTGCCCTTAAATAAAATATTCTGTATCCAGGCCTAAACAAAATAAATAATTAATGGTGTCGCATACCAGGAAATAATCGATAGCTGACGATTAAAATTCAGAGCTCACATTAATCTACAGGTTGAGTTGGCAAATAACTTCTGATGCTGATACACTTATAATTAAATATTTTAACTTTGCTTTTAAATATTATATTACGAAGCTATTCACTAGAAATACACTAGAAAATATATAACTAAATGGAAATGAAGGTGTACAGGAAAATATTTAAAGGGCTGCCGTAAAATAAGGACCTTCTTTGGAACATCAAGGACATGTTAAAGATATGTTGCCTAATATTCACGTTAGGATAATAGAGAAATTAGCGAAACATTAAATATTAATATACAGGAACTAATATATTCATAATTGTTTTTTTTATTGATAATTATACAGAAACAATATACGCAAAAAAAAATTAAATTTAAATTTCATAACAACTAATCGTAAAAAATTAATGTGAAATTGTATTGCATTTGAGGCCATTTCTAGTTTTGAAGACATAAAATGAGTAAAAAATCGAGAGATCAACCCTTTCAATTTTTTAGTCAATTTAGCTTGCAAATAATAGGTTTATAGGTTAAGATAGATCTTAGAGCTTGACGAAAACCTAGAATTAGAAATATTATATATATCCTAACAATATTAGTCGCAAAAAGCTGCCTAATATGATATGAAATGAAAGGAGTGATTTATTTATAGATTTCATTGTTTTAAATTGAATGGTACACTGGATTTTTTAATCATTAACTGATAAGATGACTTCTTTAGTTTCTTTAGGTATGATAAGTCGAGGGTAACCCACGAATATTATATAATTATAAAAAAAATATATTCAAAAGTGTTTGTGTTTCATATTTGTGTCGAATTGTTTAGATATATTTTTATATTAAAAAAACTATAAAAATACAAAAATTAAAATATTTTACTATCCAGTGTTGAAATATAGAAAATGGTTGACATTATAACAAGTGACATTTTAATAACGTCCATAATAAATATTATAAAAGTAAAAAATTAAAAAAATGAAATAACTCTCTCAAGACATCTTTTTGGCCATCTGCAATAAAAGAAAATACAAGAAATAAATATATATTAAAGTCTGAAGTATTTGTACGTTCTGTTTTTATCGAACTTTTAGTCTCTGCAATTCAAGCATTTGACAGTATTGATACTATGGGATTTACAAATACCGTTCCGGCACACTGAATATTTCTGTAAGTATTTGTTCTCATTGTGACACGTGTAGCAATGCCTTCTTTTTTTGTCCATGAGAATAATGCCCCCTGAATATTCCGTAGTTATGCCAATATGACGTTTGATGGATGTCCGAAGATCGATTGGAATTGTTTGTTAAATGGTCCGTTATGAGATCTCCTCCAACGCAGATAATAAATGTTCGACGTTCTGCAAATGCATTATTTGCGATCTTATAGATAACACTGGCATTAACGCCCATTATATTGACCATCGCATAAAGTTAAAGGCAACGTCTACTTCTACGACCCACATTACAACAGGTACATCTTTGGTCCAAACTATTTACCACACCTTTTGTTGAATTGTAGAAATCGATAACTTTAGGAAGACATTTTTCGTTTTGAATTATTGTATCAGTATGTTACAATAAAAATACCATTATAACAGCTCTGCGTTTCTTGGGCACTTAAGACAAAATGGAGAAATCTTTTGTACAGCCAAATATTGTTAATGAAACTGGGTGATCTTTAGGTAAAAATTAGGTAAAAGTTCACGTTCCTGTATATGTCACACTGACTTCTTTTAGTTCTGTTGCAAGTTCTATTGACGGAAACCAGTTATCGCCGGTATGTTACATTTGATAATTGGTTGAACAAGTTGTAGGACATTCAAAGTTGGAAATGCCAATTTTCTAAGATCACGAGATGTGTTTACTGAATATATATAAATACATTTATTTATAATGTGTCTTTGCAGCACAGAGACACATTATTTTTAATCCATTAGTTTATTGTGCATATTCATGTTGTATCTACATAGAGACCCCTAAATCTAACAAGCATCTTATCAACGGTCATGTACTCACCACAAGCATAATTTGACAGAGACTCTGATGATATAGGAGTAAGTTTATCACCATTTCTTAGTATTTCTTTTCTTGTGCTACTGTTATTAAAGCTCAATGCTGAACACAAAAAACAAAAACGTTTTAAAGTCAGAGTAACACGAAATATATCACGCCCCGTTAAATTTGTACCCCACACCGAATTTACATCTTCCTTATTAGATTTGAATACGCAAAAAAAAAGAAGAAAACCTATAAAAGCTTTCAGCTCAATTTTTTTAATGTGATTCGTAAGTTGACATGATAGAGCTTGATCGCCATAAGAAGCTGCCAATTCAGTTATTCGTTCGTGTGTATGCTGAACAATGACGTCCAACATATGATCATGAAACAATAAATTCCATGCATCTACGGATTTGGATGGTTTGTCCCTATATGCCTCACCAATTACATCTGGAATCTTAGACCTAATTGTGTTTTCAGCTCCCCCTCAAGGGGCCTAGATCAAGTCTCTAGATACGGGCAGTGACGCCCCTGCGGTCCCGAGTCATGCCTTAAGTCAAGTTGTCGTGCGACCCGTGACGAGGACTGAATGGCAGCTGCGGGCAACAGCTGTTGTTAACGGGGCCTCCAAAGTACCTCCCGCCCCTTTGTAGTATGCAGGGTTACTGTAGCATGGAGCACTGCTGCAGCGGACATATACTTCTTCCAGACTCGTTGGATTCATATGTCCAATTTAAAAATTTCTCATTTTCCAATATTCACAGGATCGAAAAGACACAGGGTTGCATCACCAATTGAAGCAAAAATTGAAGTTAAAAAACCTTGACTACGATAAATACTTTGTAGAAAAAAGTGATGAAGGTTCAATGGGGGACTCTCCCCATTCATAATTCATAAATGCATAGTGGGCTATTTAGGCGAAGTGGAATCAGTTAAAAAATTAAAGAATGGATCTTTATTAATAGTTGTTGCAAATTTAAAATAATCTGACAAAATTCTTAGTCTTAGAAAAATTCATAATTTGGAAGTTAAAGTTGACCCTCACCGTTCACTTAATCTCTGTAAGGGTGTAATATCCGGTTTCGAGTTACTTAATTGCGAAGAAGCCGAAATTCTAGAAAATTTAAATCAACAAGGCGAAATTGCTGTCCGTCGTAACAATAGCAAAAAGAATGGCGTATTAACACCGACTACCAGTCTAATCTTGACTTTCAGTAAATCAGCTTTACCAGATAAAGTGCGCGCTGGTTACTTGTTACTGAAAGTAAGACAGTACATTCCAAACCCTCTGCGCTACTTTCAATGCCAAAGATTTGGCCATATCTCGCAGAACTACGCTTTCACACCTGGGTACCCATCCTGCGGAAAGACAACTCACGATGGGACAGAATGCACTCCCTCCCCAGTGTTAACTGTGAAGGCGTACATTCCTCTAGATATAGAGGAGGTCCGACATATAAAGAGGAGTATCAAATTCAGCGTATACGAGTTACTGAAAAACGTCCTTATTTTGTTGCGATGGCAAAAGTCAAAGGCCCGTCCAACAACAACATGACCAAGTTTTCAAGTGTTGTCTCTTCAAAAAAAAGTATGGTTTCATGCGCAACACAATATAAAGCTAACGATATTAAATCAGCTAATACAATATCATCATCTCCTAAGATTACTCAAAAACCTTGTGACTCCAACAGCCTAATTTCCTCTCTTCCTTCTCTCAAATCCCAAACTCCTTCCTCCCTTCCAATTTCCAACATTCCCCTTCCCCATACCTCATCTACATCTTCCTCCTCTGCCCCCCCCCCCACTATTCCTTCATCCAAACCCCACTCCCCATCATTAACATCAAAACATCTAAAAGCTACAAAACCTGTGTCAAGAAGTAGCTCTAAATCTTTAGTCTGTTCCACAGAAGAATCTATTGAACTTGACCATCCTAAAACAAACACCTTTAAAAATCACTCCTGTGATTTTCAGCCTTTATCATCAAATAATTATATTCTATCAGTTAATCTTACAATGGAATATCAACGGCGTATACCCTAAATTTTCGGAACTCAAATGTATCACCTCAAGACTCAGACCAGCTTGCATAATGTTGCAGGAGACAAATCTGAAGATTTCTGATAATTTCACTTTTAAGAATTATTACATATTCAGAAAATTTAGAATAGAAGCTACAAGAGCCTCTGGAGGCGTAGCTTTAATGATCCATGAATCAACAGATTTTACCCCTGTAGATATCAACACCAACTTAGAGACTGTCGCCGTCAAAGTGTGTATTGACCACCCTATCACTTTGTGTAATATTTATCTTTCTCCAAACTCTCCGATCAACATCGAGCAACCTGAGGACATTATAACCCAGCTTCCTCCCCCTTATATCATTGGAGGTGACTTAAATGCACATAGCAGCACATGGGGATCCACTACTAATGACTCAAGAGGATATATGATAATGAATTTCATCAGCACGCACAACCTTGCCCTTATGAACACTGGTGCTTCTACTCACTTAGCTAGGTCCTCTGACACCCTGTCTGCTATTTACCTAACTATGTGTTCTTCGAACATTCAGCCCTTCTTTAATTCGTATACTATTGGGGACCTACATAGATGTGATCATTTCCCATTACATATTGTTCCTGCCAGGTTAACCCAATCACCCTTTACAAAACAAGTCCTCAATCTATCTAACTCACTACAGGGAAAGTTTTATCACGCCATCCATTATATCTGGCCACCCAGATGAAAATCTAAGCGCCCTTATTAATTCAATCAATAACTCATTCATTCGGTTTCAGGCCTGGTAGATCCACTACAGACCATCTGATTGCTCTCGAGATGAACATTTGAGACACATTCTCCGTGAGTCATCACCTCCTTGTCGTATCTTTGGACCTCAAATGCGCATTTGATACTGTCTGGAAATACAATATAATCAAAACTCTTCATGGGCTAAACATAAGGGGAAATATCCTCTTCTTTATCAAGAATATTCTATCTAATAGGACTCGTTCCGTTAGGTTAGATAATAATGTCTCTAATAAATATACTCTGGAAAATGGTGTCCCACATGGTTCAGTCCTCAGTCCGATCCTCTTCAATATAGCTATTAACAACAAAAGGAGCCACATTAGCCCTGATATTAAATATAAGCTATACGCTGACGATATTCTGATATACTTTTCATCCTCCACGCCCAGGGACGCAGAAAGGAAAATCCAGGGCAGTATCATAGAATCTAATCAAATCCTAATCAGTTCTTTCTAGTCTAACTGTCAGTCATATTTACTTATTATACGTCTCGTAATCTGTCTCATAAAGTCAATGTTCATTCGTTGATTCTGCTTCTTAATTTCATATCTATTCATGTACTTCATGTATATATTTATATATCATTTTCAATAGACCAATGTGTACGTTTTAATAATCCGTCCGATAATCCTCTCACTTATATTTCTCTATATAAGTAGTTCCTTACCTATATGAATATGTATGTTTAAATATGTATATATGTACGAGTACGTATATGTAGTAGTGCAGACTTTTAAAACGTATTTTGATTTATGCCGCGAAACGACCTCAGTAGTATGTGCGGCTTTCCCCAAAATTCTCTCTCTCTCTGTTTTCAGTTCGAATTTAGCTGCTAGCAAGGGGTATTTTTCTATATTCCCTTTTTTCTATTCTATTTTCAATTTCCCCTTCATATGCATTGATTTCAGTTTCCTTATGGTTCTCTTCAATACTGATATGATGGTCCTCTTCCTCAATACCCGTCTCTTCTATTTCAGAATCACTCTTATGACTATTGAATTCACTTTCACCAGATTCATATTTATATATCAAATTCATATAAGCGTTTTTAGCCACCCACAAAAGTTCTGCATCAGATATGGGCTGGTTTTTGTCCGCCATGCAAAAATATTTAAAACTACGTGTAAGGTATTATGGGTCAGATTTGACTGGAAGCCTGCACAGTTTACAAAAAATAAGTCCTTTAGGCAAAGTGCAACTAGTGACTAAATGAAACGGTCAAATTAGAAGAATTCATAGAACACCAATAATGACGTCATATATCCGGCTGATTGCCGGACGAATGTAAATTGATCTGTGTAACTACTGACCCATCATACCAGTCAAGGGTTAATTACTTTTCGAAACCTGCTATTAATAAGCGAAAACGGAACGCTTTCCTTTCACTGCCAGTTTCAAATTTCGAAATAACCAGAAGTTATTCGAGACCAAATCAGATGAATATGGGAGATGAACGAGCTACAGGATACATTTTTTTGCAAAAAAAAATGTAGCCCAAGAAACTGTCCCGTTACAATAAAAAAATACAAAAAATGAAAGAAAAATAGAGATCCATTCGATAACTTAACTTAATGATCATTAATAACTATTAGTCAATAATTTCAGCCACTTTTTGGATATTTCCTTTAGTTTGATGTATTTTAGTTGTTTTCTTTAGTTATCGTTAGTTTATTTAAATATCCTCCCTGCCATCACGCATTCTTGCAAACTACTTGGATATATAATGTGAGCGGAGATTGATTGTCAAAAGTAAGCCACGCGTCGTACTCATTGTCAAAACTGTATGACATTATTCACCATTGGAAATGAACAAGATTTTCTAGCGGATTAGAATTTTTAGAGAAGAACATCTAAACATGTTACATTAACGATGTACAAGAGAAGTTTTAACAACTTTCCCAGCTTCTGTATCCTAATACAATAACTAGAATTGCTTAATTTTAATAAAAATAATGAGACCATCTGTTGGTGCAAGATTGATTTATGAAATGTTAAACTTCCTTAATAACATGTAAAAATTTCATACTTGATTTATTGAAAACCAAGACATACAATTAAGTGACAGTAGTTTGTAAACCACGGTCGAGGTTTACAAACCACTCGAAAGTGAAATTTATTTTCATTCTCAAAAATTAATATAGAACAATGAATTAACAATAAATTCTCTATTTAAAATGGAAAAAGTGTTATTAAAAAATGCCCTAAATACCAAAAATCGTTTATGGAGATAATTTATTACTACAAACACGTGTGGATAATGAAAAACGTTTAAGCTCATCAATTGAAATGACAACCGAAGGAAATGCAGAAAAAGGGCATGATTTCGTGAACTTTTCGGAAAAAATTTGATATGGAGGTGTGTTTCGTGTATAATAGTTCATCACCTTTCGGCAACTTTTAAACGTTGATCAATTGTCATTGATTTGTTGACCAAAAGTTTTTTTGCTTCAACTTCCCCCCTACTCACACTACATAACCATCGTGCAACTATTTTATATACTATGAGCAGTATTTGCCGGGGAAAGGAAACCGTTTTACATCAATTGAAGATATTTGACAATCAACGACTAGCTATCTCAATACCATTCTAATTAGCCACAAAAAAAGTTATATTTCGAAGAAATTAAATTATTTCTGTCGAGATTTCTCTCATTTCAACATTTTAAAATCTTGTTTAGCCATTTCCGATAGTTTTAGGACAGGGGACGTACAATTCACCTTGATGAATTTCCTATCAAATATGATTAAGCATTACGCTGATTATATAAAGATTCACCTAGTTAAATTCACCTTTACGTATTCAATATTAACAGAAGTTGTAATTTTGCCCGCTCCTAAAGAAGAAAGAGTCCAACATTCATATTAACGACATAATTATAGCCTGACGAGTTAAAATTACCAAAAACTTCAGCCCATGAACGTAAAATGCAATGACACTTCACGCCTGTATTGCTTGCAACAGTAAACAAGCTTGTAATTTGTATGCATAAGAGCTTTAGCCAAGCCTTCTATTGCAGGGTTTATTTCCATTGTGAGTTTGTGTGAAGTTTCTTTGGAATGTAATTTTAAAGATTAACTTAAATAAATTAAAATATTTTTAATAAATAACCTTTACTTACCAACAGTAAGAGAACAATACCAACATAGAACGACTAAGCTGTTCTTAACTAGTATTGTGTCATTGGAGGTATAGCAAGAAAACATTTAAAATGCCTTCGCCACATCGTAGTAATGAAAAACCATAGAAAATAGGAAAAGAAATGTATACATAAATAAAATGCATAGGCCCAGTACCTGAGTAAAGGAGGCTTTATTGATTATGTCTGTATGTATTATAGGGGTACCCATAAGTAATGTTGCTTTTTGATACTGTTCAAAATTTTATTTCATTTAAGAGCTAATAAGTTATAATATTAATATAGCTAATACAGTATAATATATATCATTAATGGGTCTGTTGCCTAGGCCTGTTGATATATGTCAACGATTCTTTTACAATATTTGATAAGTGCTTTATTAGTCTTTTTGCTATGCTACTAGCTATGATACTCTCATATCTGTCTCTGAATATAATTTGCTTGAAATGGTTGAAATATTTAATAGTGAACTGGCAATACTATTTAAATGGCTATGAAAATAATATACTTAAATTAAACGAACTGGAAACAAGGTGCATGGTGATAGGGTCTAAAACAAGCTGTAAGAGTTAGTTAACTGTAGAGTTAGGGTTAAAAATAAATATAAACAATCATGGTATTAAAATTGTAAATAAAATTAAATACTTGGGAGTACTCTTGGATCCTCAGCTAACATTTTGTAATCATGTCAGATATCTATGTAGAAAGATTGGAAAAAAAAAGTTCTTTAGTCATATATCGTCACATTTATCACCCTGGTCGAACAGGCTTGAATACAATACTATTGTTTTGCCCCATTTTATTTACTATATGCCTGTGCTGATATCATGTAATAAGGAGAGTATTGGTAGACTTCAAATATAGCAGAACAAGGCTATGTGTGTTTTATTGAACTATAATAAGTATACACCGATAGAGGTAATGTTGCGGTCATTGTACTGGTTTTCTGTTGCGCGGGCCGTTGAAGGCCAAACCAAACCAAATCATACCTGCGATTGATATATACATTAAAACATAATTTGCAACATGTGCAAACATGAATTATTAGGTCCGTTCTAAGGCCAATTATGATGTACCAATTGTGAGAACTACTGGCCTCCAGAAGACATTGCTTTGGGAAGATGATTGTCTCTTCAATACTTTACCCGCCAACATAAGGATCGCTCCTAATATGTATATGTTTAATAAACTATAAATTATTATTTGAAGCAATAGAGTGTTTTATCAATTGAACAATGTTAATTATTGGCTTTTCATTGTATTTTCTTTTGTTACGATTACATTTTATTACTTTTCTTTTTCTTTGTATATGGCTTTGTTTTCTCACTATTAGCCACACATGCTAAATAAAGTGTGAATTTGTTGATTAATTAATTAATTAATTTTTTAAAGTAAAACACTCTTCAAGTGCACAAGATTTATTTTTAATCGAAAAAAAAACCTACTGTTCAAAAAAAAACAGTGAGTATGAAACTAATTTATGACTATAATTTATTATTATGGAACTAACTGACGGTGTAGTATCAGGAGAATACGGTGAGTATGAAACTAACTCCAAGCCTAATTCTATAATTTTTTCTTGTGCGTCAAAGTCATGGTTTATCAAACTTACCACAATAACATTCAGCTTTTATGGTTTCATTAGGATTCAGAACCTCATAGTGAATAATTCCAATAAATCCCGACCATACAGGCAGTAACACTTTTTTTGGGTGAAGACCTGTTCTTTGAGTCGGCAATGTGTTTGTGCTGGTGTAAAAATCATTGTTTTTACTTAGATTAATTGCTATATAGAATATTTTTATCTTCAGTAACAATTTGTTGAATAAAAGAATCTCTTAGATCAATTCTGCTATTGGAACCTTCGGTGTGAAACCTTAATCTTATTGAGATTGAATCATCTCCTGATAATGCTAAAATGATTAGCAAAATGCGCATTGAGAAGTCAAAAAATTTGGTGTTCATTGGTAAATCTTTTATAGCTTAAAGGATCTCTTTCTAAGTTGGTCAAAGATGCACTGCAGATTTATACATGATATATATTTATGGCACCCACATTCCATATCCTTGTATTTCGTTCAGTTGCTTTAAACATCATTGTATTGTGGAAAGTGAAGTTTTAAATTTTGTGGTTAATTCCTGGACGGTTTGTTTGGGATCAACTTGAATTTCTTGAAAAACAGGTCTTCCAGATTTTATACCATCGAAAAGATTGAATTCATCACTTTTAAACCATTTTCTGCTATTCAGGACACCAGAATTAAGAGCACTAATGGCATTTATAATATTGATATTGTTATGCTTTCGAAGCTCATACAGCATCAAATGTCAAATATGGAATTTATCGACACTTTGTTCTTCCATTATTATAAGGTTTTTCTGATTTGTTTTAAAATTTAACATTAAGTACGCTAAATATTAGTAATATTAAGTATCAATTGCTATTTATTTATCCGGAATTCGAAGCAAATGATCGCCTATTTTTTTGTGGAATAAATGGGCATGTGGCTACAGAATCGCTAGATAATCGTAGAATGGTCAATTTTGAATAGTATGCAATGATTTGATTGCCAGAAGTCTTTGAAGAAACAACAAAAAACAACAAGCGATGCAGGATCATTATTCACCATGACAACGCGAGCTCTCACACATCAGACCGAATAACTCAATATTTGATTGGTCAAAACATTAGATTGATGGTCATCCGCCTTACAGTCCTGATTTGGCACCCAATGATTTTTTTTTTGTTCCCATCTGTGAAAAATAAACTATGTGGTTATGATTTTCAAAGCCAGAAGAAGCTGTCGAATGAACTATTACATACACAAGATAGTAGGAAAGTTAAATACAAACAAGCAAACATTTCTATAGTTTCAATGCACATTTTATGCCAGTTTATTACTTATAAGAAATTTTATATTATTTACCCGAGAGTTATTATTTAAAATGTCTCCACTTAGTATTGTAACATTGTACTGTAATTTAGATTAAATAAAAATAAAAATTTACATATATTTAGCACAATTCTTTTAAAACGCGTTTTATTCTAATACTGGTACCAGATGCAACAACGAGGTTTCTCAATTCTTCCTCATGAAATTAAATTGTTTCCTATATTTTGCACCTGCGATTTTTACATTTATTTTGAAACTGTATTGTTAATTCTGTAAATATTTCGTCCGGTACAAGTTCTCTTAAAGATGTTACATTTGTGACTTTGAAAGAGTACAACGTTTTCTATTGCGTTAGTGTTATCAGTGTATGTTTAATGAAGATACAAAATATTTAGATTTTTAAAAGGTGTATTGATATTGATATATTAACTAGATTATAATACAATATTGCTGAACATATAGTGTACCTAATAATGTTTTTCGATGTCAGTGCTTCAATTTTGAAATAGATTGACCTTAATAACGAAAAGATTTATCTAATGGTAACCCAAACACCAAATCACTTTTTTAAATTTCTCTAATTTTTTCTCGTTTGGATTACTATGCTAGCATCGTTAGAAGATCATTCAATCTGACCTGAAATAGAAGGTTCCAGTAAAAGAATTGATATAGATTGTCGTGTAGAATATTACATGAATTCACTGTGCAGAGATATCTGTTGACTGAAACATGCAAAGAATTAATTAAACAAATGAATATTAATATCTAAAACTTCCAACATATATAAAATTGTATGTATAACAATTGTTTCGACACACAGTGCCTTTTTCAAATACGGACTATATTAAACTAACAGTGAGAAAAGTAATTACAACCTAAACTGTCTATCGACTTAATAATACCATAAAAGATGACAGAGGGGAAATCCATTTTTTCAACGTCTAGGATAGTAATATAAATTTAGCAATGGTGAACTATTCAAGTCTAGCTGGTCATTTAGCAAAATATCCAAATTGTTTCTATGATGATTAATTTCTAAACTCCAAAAGATTTAATTTTTTACATTTATTTTCATTATGTAACATTTTGAAATTATTATTTAAAGTATGATTGAAGTAAGATTATTTAAAGGAAGATTTAACATTAAGTGGTTAGCATAATGAGAATTATTTTGTTATTTAATATATACTTTTATTATGTTCATTGAGCCTAGCAGAAAAAGACTTACCTGTATGTCAAGACTTCTGGACCTTCCAGACTTGAATGGTTCACTGTTCTTAAACTTATATTACCCTCATAGATATTGAAAAATTGAAACAGTTTGGGATGTAATTAGGATTAGTTTAATATGGTTCGAATTTGTAAAATGCATTGTATGTCGAAACAATTATTATACATATAATTTTATATATAATGAACATTTTAGATATTAATCTTTGTTTATTTATTTAAAATGAATTTCTATTAGCATCGGCTCAGTTAAATTTATGTAGATAATTATCAGGTATCGATGCTATCAAAAAATTGAACTTATTTATTCCAGCAAAAGTTGATTTGAAGCAAGTTTTTGACACTGTATCGTAAATTATTTTTTAAAGTCATTTGAGGATTAGAAAAATGTTTATATTTGAGAATTGTACTAGAACGAGATTATTTATGGAGGGTAATACATTTTAATGAAAAATTAATAGCGTTATTAAATTTTATATTTCACACTAACAGTTCTGTTGCAACACTTATGCAATCTACCATTTCTTATGATAGTTAATACTCTGGAAAGGTAGTGAAACCTTAAAAATCTGCCAATATTAAAAATATTGCTATGATCAAAAGTAAGGTGACTTTTTCAATAAAACACAAACATAATTACTCATCCGAATGTATTTTGTTTCCTTCAGAAATTCCCTCTCACTGCAATACACTTATTCCAACGTTTTTTTTTTCTTGTCTTTGAAATAGTTTTTCCACTCGACTTCTGGTATTTCCTTTAAAGTGGCCAGTGAGCTATCTTGAAAATCTGCTGTAGACTCAATATGACATCCATGAAGTGGTTTCTTCATTTGAGAAAACAGAAAAAAGTTTAAACAGGAAAAGTAATGAATATCCTTGTGGAATGGTATAGGTTTGATTTTTAGAAATAATGGTTGAATTCTTATTGCGCTGCTGCGTTATCGTGCTGCAATAACCATGAATTAATTTGTTGTTTTATATCTAGAATGTGTTTCCTGCTTAATTGGCGATTACTCTATACAAGATCTTTAATATTGGTATTGTTTTCTTCTTTAGTTGATGTGGAAGATTCTCCTGAACGAGGATATCTTTAGGCGCTTCTTAACCATCACAAGAGTCGTTGAACCCCTTGTATATATTTTTTAACGTCACATCCTCTCCCTAACACGTTTTTAATAAATTTAATGCATCAGCAGAAAAAATTTCGTTTTGAAATAAAATTTAGTGCATATTCTTTGCTCGATAAATTTTAGAAAAACTTAACAATCAAAATTACATTAAACTTCTGTCAGCTGACAAGTATATCAATACCATATAAAAAAAATTAATATACAGAGTGTGCAAATTTTGAAAACAAAAATTAGCTTAGTTTTTGATCATAGTAGTACATAAAGTACTCAAGTTTAGAATTTTTTTTTATTGGAGATATTACCATTAAATGAATACTTTGAACTCTTTTGTGATAAAATTATATGATCATGTTAATGGAGTTCAAAAACGTTTCAATTTTATATTCTTATTCGATATTAAAATTTTGTAATTATTTTATATGATATTTAATAGCGTTTATTAGATAATACCACTAAAGCGATATCAGGTTTGAAAAATTGCAGGTTTGGTTTGATGATGCAAGGTGAGCTCATGTAATGAGTAAAATATAAAATGTCATTCAAATGTATGAGCTCTTGTAGTAAAAGTATTGCGAAAATATTCTCAATATTCGAAACTCGATAGAATATAATTTGACATGAAGTGAAATGGTATCTGAAAGACAGACTGTTAAATATGGAACATGTATTGATATTTCTTTGGATGTTATTATAACTGCAAGTTATATAATTGTAAGACAATGCAAGTTAGAATTCACCTTTAAATAATTATTATTTTGGAAAATGTATGTTGCTCTAAATTGTATCATATTGGGAGATATTTTCGACCTATATATATATTTAATATATAAAAATATATTTTTTTATTTTTAAATTGAAGAAAATATTTCCTTTTTTTATTCAAATTCATTCAAGTTGAACAGTTCATGTTTAAAAGTGATATCAGTCAAATGTCAGTCTCCTGCTGTTTACAGATCTTGTCTTGCGTCTCAAAATGTAATAATATTCGTTACATTTTCTACACTTGATATAGAACAATATAATTTGTTTACATATCCACCAAAATTAAAATGCACCTTATTGTAAAAAATATTTTTGATTTCATATAATTAAAATAACAAAAAAAATAAAAAAATATTTTCGAAAAATATCAAAAATGTTTATCGCAAATATTTTAATCGGTTTGATGGTTCAAAAACCAAATTAATTAAGTCATATTTCATTCTGTCGGACGCCATTTTTATCAATGGCAACTATTCAGTTTCTCATACATTAATATAAAAAAGTATACTTTTGCCAAGTATATCATAATATTATCTTAAAATAATCTCAAAAAACAAAATATAATCCTGAGATGTTTAGTTTATCTGTAATGTCTAGTACATACTACTCTAATACAAAGTGCTTAAGAATATTCACGTTGAACATTGACGTTATGCCATATTTTATTGCATTTGCATATTAAAGTCCGAATATCGTTAAATGAAACGAATAGTACAAATTATATTAAGGTAATCTCTATAATCTCCATTACTGGACAGAATTGAAAATGTGCCAACGAACTTATACAAGGAGAATTCACGAATTATTGTCCTAAATGTAGAAAGATATGTCTGGGAGGCGTCCCATATATGGGAGAATAATAAAAACTGAATACTGGATCAATTATTGTTATACCCGGCGTAGAAGTCGTGCACGTGTCGGAATATGGAGCGTGTTAAATTTAGATAACGATAATTTATTTGCGTTACAAAACGCTATAAGTCGTTATGAGGTAAACTTTATCTATGAACTTATATAATGTAATAATTTTATAATTTATTATCATATAAGACACTTTGTAGAATTTATTGCACTATTTGATAAACTAATATAATATTATCTAAAGCGGCAATTGTTTTTCCTAAAACCACAATTGGTTTTTGTTTTTGATTAGGGGGATACATCATGAGGTTATTAGCGACTAGACCTATAGCGTAACGTAGGCTCCGAATAATGGTCATTAGCTGCCGATTAACTCCGGTCAGCATTCCCCTCGGCAATCAGCGATTAACCCTTTGGTTTTGCCCTTAACCTTAAGTTCCTCGAGAGAGCTACCAACTGATGAATGATCAACGTAGAACACCTCTCAAAAGGCAACTGGTACGACTGATGGGCAATTCCTGGTCGGATTTTACACTCTTGCCTAACGCAAGTAGTATTACGCTTATAGTACGCTAGCCAAGTTTCTCTTCTGAAGGTCACCTTCAAAGGAATATCCACAACAAGCGCGCTGCATTTCGACCTCAGTGTCGTTAGATCTTAGGAGATGTCAATATCCCTGTGGCAATATTCTTATTTCACTATTTATTAAATCAATATGCTAATTTATACTGTTTTCTAAGGTTTTACTTATTACATTATAATTTTGGAATTAAACACAATTAAACTTTAAGATTTTGTCCTTCAATTGTAAGACAAATGATAAATATCCCTTCAAACTTTTCTGTAGTTTTTAGGACCGTTTTTATTTTTTTTTTTAATCTTTACGATTTTTACCAATTTCTTCCTTGGCTATTTCATTATATTCTCATTAGATTCCCTTGTAAAACGTTCATATTTTGATTTTTTTTTATTTATCCATATCCATATTTTTTTTCGAATGTTAGTATAATGTAAGGATTATATCAGATCCGTAAATTACACGAATATACAGAGCTCCGTAAAATAGTTCTTGGTTTTCCCTGTAGTTTTTATCTAATGACTCTCCAGATTGTTGTACTTCCTTATCTGATTCAATCTGGTATAGATGATTTCTGCATATTTTTTTTAAGTTTTGACTTATGTGCGTCTTTTTATAGTTCATATGATCAAATATTTTTCTGGATTGCTTTTCTTTTCCCTATATATTTAGGATATTTCTTTTAATTCCATTTAATGGTTCTTTCTTGCAATTATATACTTGATTAACTGGCCACGGTGGGCAGGCGGGCTAGTCACCCTCCTCGCAACTCTATAGTCCCAGATTTGAATCGTGGTTGGGGTATGGAATTTTTTTATGGCATACTCGATTTTAATGGGACATAGGGAAATGCTGAAAAAGATAGACTCTAAATGGTCAAAGTAGCCGATGCGTCTATGACAATCCAAAAAAAAAATGATTATTTCTCATGAAGTTCCACTTACTAGAAAGATATTCTTATAATTGAATTTCACGTTCAATATTAGTTGATCGTTAACTAGATAACCCTTTAAACATTTTACCATTTTTGTTTTCTATTTTGTCATCGATCGCAAGAATTTTTCTTGCACTTGATTATCCCTTCTAACTTGCCCATTAAGGTCTCACATTGTGATAAGATATTATTATTTTGTATCGTACTTATATGTTTTGTCGTATTTCTTTTATTGTATTTTTGTCATATTCCTTTTATTTTTTTTTATTTATTCTTATTATTTTGATCATTTCAATTAACTTCAATTTACCTTATTTCAGTTTTTATTATACCATACCATAATATCCTTCACATTTTAGGTAATAAGGTAATAAGGTATAAATAAGGTAATAATAAATAATTAGATAGTAAGAAATAGAATAAGAATATGAAGATATATACTTCATATGCTTATTCTATTTCTGCTCTCTCATCTTCCTTATATTGTTATTTAATTATTTGTTGAATTTATAAGCTATTTGGAGAAATTGGTTTGGTTCAGATAAAGGTTCGAGTTTTTTGAAGTTTTGATCACTCCTGTCCCACCTCCATTCCGTCTCTTCTATAAATAATTTTTTAGTTTCCTTTATTTTCATTGTATATTTTCTTAGCGGGATCTTTCTCTGATTTTTATTTTCTTGCTTGTTAGGTGTTTGAAGTTCATAAATACAAAAATATTATTTGCATTACATTTTTTAAATTTATTCTTATTACTTAGTTATCGAGAAGCCCTCATTTTGACAAAAACTAAAAATGTTTATAGAATTATAAAATATATTTGGGTTGCTTGAATCTGTTGTTAGTTTTACTATATATATATATATATATATATATATATATATATATATATATATATATATATATATATACCCATTACACATTACCACTCACTTTTCGCGAATTCTCCGAAGCTATAAAAACTAGGAATTTCAAATTTACCAAGAATGTTCCTCATGCATTGTAGATGTTCGCTAAGGAGGAGAGTTCATAAAAATCAATGCTGAAGGCTGGTTGCAGGGCGTAAAAGGTAAATATACTACGAAATTAGAAATTTGGGATTGTATTGTTGTGAATTCCTCGCAATTTTACGATATTATTTTTAAATTTATATTAAATCTTTAAGTAACTTTTAAATACTTTTTCTTTCACATACATTTTGCTACCTTTTTACAGCTGTTCTTTTTCTTATTTATTCTTCATTAGATTAGTTAAGACTCCAGGAAAATGGAAATTCATGGAAAATGGAAATGGACAAGGGTAATGGAAATTTAAGGAATAGGACAAAACATATAAATACGATACAAAATAATTTCCTTATCATAATGTGAAACCTTAATGGGTAAGTTAGAAGGGATAGCCTATGGTAAGAAAGATGCTTGTGAACGGAAAATGACAAAATAAAAAACGAAAATGGTAAAGACCGGTTAACTAATATCGAACTTGAAATTAAATAAAAAAAACATCTTTCTTTTAAGTAAAACTTATGAGAAATAATGAAATATTTTGTTGGATTGTCATAGACACATCGGCTACTAAATTTTAATTCACTAATTTTTAATAAGATGGTAAAAACCAGTACTACCCTATGAAACTGAATATTAGATTCTAAATACAAAGCCGAAAAAGAAAATTATCTGTATAATATGCGGTTTCTAAGCAGGATCAAACAAGAAGAGGATCAAAATAAGGAGAGACAAAATGAAATAATCCCAATAGGAATATGGTGCTAGTCAATTAAGATAAGTAGCACCCACAAGCGGAACGGAAATGGGAAGATTGCCAAAACGATGTTATGGGCGAGAGATATTGGTAATATAAAAGACCTAACCAAGAGGTACATTAAAAGACATGTATATGTATATATATGTTCGATTTTTGGCATTAAGTCGGCATCAGTCGGGCTCAAGCTAAACGTTCGGATGGAGAAAAGACCAAAGGTACAAACGTATATATCTTTTTTTTTGGGATGAATTTTCCAATACTATAATGCAGCTCACGCCCTGCTGTGGTGGACGATCGCAAGCGTCTCCCAAGAACGGTTTCTCGCCTGAAGCTATTATATGTCGGGCTGTGAACAATTATTATCTGGAAAAATAGACACTAGAGAAAATTCGAAATAAATTATCTAAAACAGTTTTATAACGAAGGCTCGGCACGGTCCATAGATTCCTCTTTCGGCAATGCCTTCAGAAAATCCATTACTGTTTCAATTATTGCTTCCTTCACTAATCCTATAGTTTTATTGTTCATTGTTTTCCATCTGTTACGAATATATAAATTACAATTCCAACTAAAAAAATATTTTGCTGTATGAATTGACAGCAGTGTTATTGAGATTAATAGACTGTTCTGTTATTATTCTGACTGATTGACAAATAAGCTATTGTTTTGTGATTAGAATAAACCATTTTATGGTGCTTTCAATAAATGGAATCTAACAGAGTTTAAATATGTTTAAGTGAATAAAAATTACTTCACTTTTAGAGATGCGTCTAAAATATTCAAATACTGTTCGCTATTTTTAATTTTATACATTTCAGTTACTAAGAATTTTCTTTTGGGCCACACTTCTTTAAACATTAATTTTTCGAAGCTATTATTACAATTGAACACTGTCAAGAAATTTGAAAATACTGGATCTGTTACGAATGTGCATCATGGTACCGCTCGCGTGATAGAAAACATTGTTGCTGTTAGTTAAAGCGTGGCTGAAGACCAACATTTTTCGATTCCTCGCCGTTCCCAGTCTATGAGTTTGTATTACGGCACATTATGTCGTATTATGAATTTGAACTTGCATCTTCATCCTTACAAAGTTCAACTCACGCAAGAATTGAAACCCGCCGACCATGGAATGCGCCGAGCATACGGCGATTGGGTGCTTGAGCATCCACCTGATTTTTCTAACAAAATCTTCTTTAGCGATGAGGCTCATTTCTCACTCGGCCGATACGTAAATAAGCAAAATTACTATATATGGGGCTCTGAAAACCCACAAGTGATTGTGGAGAGTCCACTGCATCCGCAAAAGATGACTGTTTGGTGCGAATTACGGTATGGTGGTATAACTGGACAATACTAATTCGACTGGACGACCAATTCTGGCTTTATTACGCGAGAAGTTCTCAGGCCGCTATTGGCCGCCGAGATTTGACTCGGTTGAACTTTTTTTTTGTGAGGCTACGCAAAAGATCGTATTTATGTAGAAATCCTCCAAGTCATGAGCAGTTGAAATGTCCTAGATATTTATATAAATTTAAATTTCCAACATTCATGGCTGAGATACCAACCGAAACGTGCGGAAAAGCCATTGAAAATTATCTTAAAACGATTGAGTAGTGTAAGCGGTCACATGGTGGACATTTAAAGTATGTTGTATTCCACACTTAATGGCAAAATCCAAGCAATAAAATTAAAAAAAAAACATCGAAATCTTAATTATTTTGTGCTTTTTGTAATTTTACTTTCCGAAGCACAAAGTGGAGAACCCTTTACATACTTAATTTAATAATTAAAGGTTTCTTCAAAATTGAAATCACAATATTCTTTACAAAAAAATACTTTAAAATTACATCCATTTTTGTATTAGGTTAAGAGGAATATATATTCTCAACATGAAAATAATATAGAAAATATGGAAAACAACATTTATTGAGCTAAATAATTATGCTTGAAGTATTTCATTTAGATGTGTACGAAAAATATAAATATCTAGGACATTTCGATATATTAATGGTATTAGAAAAGGTAATACGAAAAAATAAAGATGCTACGATATTGGGCGAGTAAATATGTTTTTTTTTGCGAATTAAATAAAATATAACTTGTTTTACATACAAAATAATTCTACAGAATAATGTATCATCAATGTTATGTAAGATCATTTGCCATATTTTACGATTTCACTATACCGCGTTCCCAAATCCAAACCAAAATCCAATTCAGGATGTATAACTGACGTATTTTCTATTCAGGTAATTCTGCGATAACTCCATAAAACGAATGTGAAAGGTACCAGCGTCGGTAAACTTGGCTAATGAGATAAAACATCGTAACCAAGAATAACATTTTCTATCAGATCTATCAGATTACTTCCACTGTTGTCGCGATTAAATTTGTCTTCCTTCCACATGCAAATATTTGGTGTATTATCTGTCAGCTGAAAACTGTATGCAGCTGGGAGGTGCAGTATAATCCATATCAGCAACTGCTTTGAGTATGTCGTGTTAGTTCGTTAACATTTTAAACAACCCAACTTCTGCTTGATTAAGTAAATTATTTCTACTAATTACTTACTTCCCTTCATGGCAATGCAACGGAAGATCGCTTATATAGTTAGAAGTTATAATGATCACGAAACCTGTCAAACCACCAGAAAACAAAACATCATACCACTCAATATGCCTGTTGCCAATTATATCCAAGTTCTTTGAAAAGCTGCTCCTACAACGCCTCAAACCCTTCATTAAGGATAAGCATCTTATTTTAATACATTAGTTCGGATTCCTACTAATCTTCACATTAGAGTCAGGCATAGTGAAGAATACTCAGATATTAAAATGATATGTGTTAGAATGCCGTAAGGCAGTGTTCTTGTACATACCCTTTATGTGCTGTACACCAGCGATATCCCGCAAAGAGGTAGAATAATAATGGCAACATTCTCCGATAAAATTGCTTTAATCGCTTGGAAAAAATATTCACTTAGCCACACATTGTTAACAGCTTAAAAATGTTAAAAATGGCTAATCAAATTATATGAGGCGAAGTCGATTCAAATATTTAGCCATTTCAAATTTATCAACAGGAAATATGGCTATATACCAGTGACAGTCAACCAGAAAAGAATCCCACATGGCAACGAAGAAAAGTATCTGGGCATGACTTTGGATGTCAAGTTAAAATTGAAAACAAATGTGAAGAACAAACGTGAGCAACTGTGTCTCAAATCTAGAAAAATGTATTAGCTACTAGAGCGCCATTGTATGTTGTAAATACACAATAAACTGCTTCCATATAAGCAAATCCTGAAGCCTATATAAACTTACGGAATCCAACTTTGGAGATGCACGAAGAAATCCAATATAAAAGTCATTCAGAAGTATCACTATAAAGTACTCCGCGGCATTCTTAAGGCCTTGTGGTACATTCAAAATGAAGACAATCATATAGACCTGAAAGTACCTATTGTCGAAGATGAGATAAAGGGGTTTTCAAGCAAACATCAGAAGAGGCTGAAAATCCATAAAAATGTCGAAATGTCGATCTCTCTACTCGACAACAACGTACTCATTAGGCGGTTGAGGAAACGAAAACCAGTTAAATTAGTGTAGTGACTGTGAAAAGTGCAACTTATTCTAAGCGTACATCTATCAAATGAATAAACGAATTAGTGTACTGTCTACCAAAGTATCTACTAAATAGCTAACTTTAGATAACAGAAAAAATATTGTTAGATCTGAAAAAAATCTTACTTCCTCAATACTGAAACCCTTAATAACTTCTGGGTTGGATTTGGCGTCACTGATGGCATTTTCGATATTTGTTCCCCTCGGTTTCTATCGCTAACTAATATCCTTCTCAGTACCCATTGCTGACCAACCATTATCCCCAATTGCAGACTAGATGTCATCTTCGCAAATGCCCCTTAAGCATAATTTTTCTTGTACTTCAAGTCTCTTGATTCGTATACTTGGCGTTAATCTACCTTTTGGCATTCTGAGTGCATCATCCAGTATTCTTACTCATTTCTAACAAACATTCACTTCTATGGGTGTTATTTGAAGTTGTTTTTTCAATATTTTGTTAGTGTTCTCAGGTCTATTCAAGTATTGTCTTATATTATATTATTCACAGAAAATGTATTTCTTATTTCTAGGCTATTTCATTAAATATTGGCTAGTGTTTAAGGTATATGATATATATATATATATATATATATATATATATATATATATATATATATATATATATATATATATATATATATATATACATATATATATATATATATATATATATATATATATATATATATATATATATATATATATATATATACATATATATATATATACATATATATATATATATATATATATATATATATATATATATATATATATATATATATATATATATATATATATATATATATATATATATGATGAAGCCACAGCGACACTCCAAAGCTATTATAGAGCGGGGTGTATGGCAGGGTGATGCAATATCGCCTCTTCTTTTCTCCCATTGCCTGGAAGAACTATTCCGTAATCTGGATTGGGACCATGATGGAATAAAGTTCAATGGTGTATACTATAACCATCTTAGATTCGCAGATAATATCGTTCTTCTTTCACAAGACCCAGAGGAGCTGCAAAGACACATACAACAAGCTACAAAGGGCTGGAGAACGATTTGGCTTGGAAATAAACAAGAAGAAAAGTCAGGTCACGATCAATACACTTACTGAGGATAAAAAAATATCTATACGGATTTGAAATAGAATATACGGATTTGAAAGTTGTGGATCACTATATATATATATATATATATACCTTGGGCAGAGGATTTCAATGAAAGAGGATGCCGATGAGGTGGAACGACACGTTAAATGTAGGCATTTGCCAAGCTCAACATAGTGTTTAAGAACAAACTTCCACTTTGCCTGAAAAGAAAAGAAAAGTCTTTGATCGGTATGTCCTGTCAGTTATAACATATGGAAGTGAAAGGTGGACACTCACATCGCAGTCAATTCAAAAGCATAAGGTAGCACAGAGGGGAATAGAAAGATGTATGCTTGGCATCACTCCTGATCTTAGATCCTCATTAATTGCAGCAACCCATTTAATTATTTCTACTTTAACTCTACTCCTATTTTCATAACATTAGATTATTTGTCTAGTTAGCCTACTCGGATTCATCCGTTTTATGTGTCCGTAAAACTTAAGTCTTCTTTTTCTCATATCGCTATGTATATCTGTGTATTGTTTGATTTCTTGATTTTCTCGAAGTCGGTATGTTGTGCTATTTATTTGTTTGGGGCCTAGGATTTTTCTTATGATTTTTTTTTCCTTCTTTTCAATGAAGCGTTTCTGCCCCATATAGACATTCTGGTATAATAACTGTGTTGTAATATCTCAGTTTTGTGTTTTTAGATAAGCATTTTTGTTGTAAATATTTTGTGTAAGTCTCAATGCAGTTGCCATTTTTTGACATCTACCCTTATTGGCCGCTTTTCCAACCCATTTTCCATGATTATTTCACCCAAATATTTGAATTGAGAGACTCGTCTGATGTTACCATATTTTGTTTTTAGAAACGGTGTTCTAAGTCTGTTGCAGGTCATGTATTTTGTCTTTTCAAAGGAAATTTCGAGTCCTACCTTTTTTGCTGTTTCTTTTAGGATTTCAATCTGTTTCTGTGCGGTTAATACATCTTGAGCCAAAATTGCTAGATTATCAGCAAAAGCCAGAAAATCAATTTTGATGTTGGTTCTCTCCAGTTTAATGGGCTGGTCAATATTCAGGGCCGATTTTTTTTACGCCACTACTCATTACTTTTTCTAGAACACAGTGAAATAAGAATAGCGAGACTCCATCAGCTTGTCTCACTTCAGTTTTAATTTCGAAGGGCTCTGAGATGTCACCCATGAATTTAACTTTTGACCTTGTGTTAGTTAATGTTGCTTTAATAATTGCCAGTGTTTTCAGATCTAGTCCTTGTTCTTTCAAGATTGGGTATAAAGATTCGCGGTCAGTTAAATCATATGCTTTTTTGAAATCTACAAATGTACAGACGAGATTTTTATTGTACAGTTTTTGATGTCTTAGGATCAACTTTAGATTCAGGATCTGTTCAGGGCAGGCTCTGCCCGATCGAAAACCTGCTTGATATTCACCAATTTTAGGTTCTAACTGTTCCTGTGCTCTGTCTAGTAGACATTGAGATAGAATCTTGTAACAAACTGGGAAAAGAGATATCCCTCTATAGTTGTTTACATCCCTCCTAACTTGTTTCTTGTGTATGATGGATGGATGGATTAGAGCATCTTTCCAATCTTCCGGAATCCGTTCGGCTCGCCAAACTTCTTGTAGAATTTTGGTTATTTCCCTGATTGTACCTGGACCAGCGGATATTAAAAGTTTAGCAGTGATTCCATCTTCACCACAAGCTTTGTTATTTTTAAGCCGCTTGATTTGCCTAATTATTTCATCTTGATTCGGTGGTAATGAATCTGGATTTGTTTGTTTAGAGTTTAGTGGTGGTAATTTGTTTAAGAGCTCAGGACAGTTTAGTATTTGTTCAAAATATTTCTTTGCAATTGTCTTGGTTATTTAGAGCTAATTGTCCGTTTTCCTTTTGGAAGCAAATATTTTGTGGTTGATAGCCTGTTAGTTCAGTTTTAAATGTTTTGTAAAAGTTTCGGGTGTTATTTTTTTGGAAATCTCTTGGAAGAATTTTTCTGGAAAAATGTTTCTATTTCATTAAATTGATTGTTTTTTGCTGTTCCAATCTTTGAATGCTTTACTTTGGCTTAATACTGCTTGCTCGCAAACTTCATCCCACCACAAATGTTTTCTACTTTTTTGTAAAGGAACCAACTTTAAGGCCGTTTTAATAATCATTTGTTTCAATTCTTGCCAGTTCTGTGCTGGTTGTTTATCAAGCTCTTCTGTTAGGGTTGGTTTTATTTTTGTTGGGTCGAACTTTAGTTTTAGCAGACTCTTTTGAATAAGTTTTCGAGGTTTTAAGCTAAGTTTGATTCTAGACAAGCAGTGATCCGTGTCTATATTAGCTTCTTTCCTGACTTGATCACTGACTTGAACTTGACTAACTGACTTGAAGTGTGCATTAATTAATGTATTATATATATATATATATATATATATATATATATATATATATATATATATATATATATATATATATATTGCCTGAAAAGAAAAGTATTCGATCAGTGCGTTCTACCCGTTATGACATATGGAAGTGAAACCTGGACACTCATATCGCAATCAATTCAAAAACTTCGGGTGGCACAGAGGGGAATGGAAAAATGTATGCTTGGCATTACAAGACGAGACAGAAAGTCCTGCGCATGGATCAGGGAACAAACAAAAGTCTGTGACATCATTGGAAGAGTAAAACAGTTGAAATGGAGATGGGCAGGCCATATAGCGAGGCGATGGGACGACAGATGGACCAAGGCAATCCTGTGGATCCTGTGGAGTGGATACCGCTTGATCGCAAACGTCCGCGAAGAAGACCGAAAGCACGATGGATTGATGACATCGTTAAGTATATTGGACCCGAGTGGGAACCATTCTTTTGTATGGGTTTTCAAAGTATGCATTACGAACAATTTATTTGTCTGTATTTCTGTCTCGAATTAGTAAACATAAATAAAAATGGGTTTGCATAAACAAATATGCGTGTGCATTAGGTACGATTTCTGTGTGAGTGTTTTCAGTTATTTCTTGTCTTACTTTACGGGTGGTCATTTCGTTAGACGGAAACTATTAAATAATTTAAAAAAGACGATAGATATATTTCAAATCACACGTGAATTGCTTAAATAAATAATGATGACTTATAGAAATGTGAAATATGGAATCATTTTGATTTTAACGAAGAGAAGAATAAAACAAAGTGCAATTATTGTTATAATTTTATAAATATGTTAAAAGGTTCTATAGGAAATCTGACAAGGCATATGCGCATAAAACACCTAGGTATGGTATTATTATTACTGTATATAAAAGTGAAAATTCAGCATCGTTTTTATTTTAGGAATAGCCATTAATAGAACCATTCATATGGTTTCTTTATCTTCAACCAGCAAATATAATGATGAAGCTAATATTGAACTGCAACATATTCCTGGACCATCTTTCGTTGACGTTGACCCAACTCCAACAAGACAAAAGACACATGGCCGTATGGACGATTTTTTAGTGAGTACAAAGCCAGTGCCGATAAACAAATCGAGACAATTTGATGAACAGTTATTCCGTATGGAAGATGAACAGTGGAAGATGTTGAGTTTAAAAAATCTTTGCTACCGCGAAGATACAACAAAATTAAAGAGGAGGTTAAAGAAAAAATGAATAAAGTATCAGCAGTATGTCTTACTACAAACAGCTGGACATCTGTAACCAATGAAAATTTTATAGCAGTAACTGCGCATTGGCTAGATGATAGTGACATTAAGGAACTGAAACTGAGCTCAAATTTATTTGACTGTGTAGCTTACAATGAATGACACACAGTTGAAAATATTTGTGTATTTTTACAGGAAAAAATTAGAGAGTCGGAAATTCAAAAAAAAGTTGTAGGAATAGTTAGTGATAATGCACATAATATTGTCGCAGCTATCAGGCTAGGGAATTGGCGACAGTTGGGTTATTTTGCAGATACTATCAATATTATTGTACAAAAAGGACTTCAAGGAATTGACTCTACCCTAAACAAAATCAGAAAAGTTGCAGAATTGTTTAAAAGAATCTCAAAAGGCCAAACTAGATTTAATGAAATTCAAAATCAAATGGGTCTGATAATTTTAAAATTAAAAATCGATGTAAGTACTCGATGGAATTCTACAATGGACATGTTAAAGAGGTTTTATGAAAGAAAATATGCTTTAATATAAACGTTAGCTCTTTTGGGGTATGAAGTTACTTTAAGTGCTAGAGAATGGGATATAATAAAATATGTGTCTATTTTAGAAATATATAATGACCTGACTGTTGAAATAAGTGCAGAGAAAAACGTTAGTATTTTAAAAATACTTATATTTATACAAGCAATGGAAAGTCACATACGATATTGCAAAGCTACAATATTAAGCAAAGAATTAGAATCAATGCTTGACGTTTTGCTCAACAACATTACTAGCCGACTTAAAAATTATGAAAGTAATGAGCTATTGTTACAAGCTACGATTTTGGACCCACGTTTTAAAAAATACGGATTTGCAGACATAAACAAAGTAAATCAAGCCATAGAAAAATTAAAATTAAAAATTAGGGCCCTTGCTGTAGTAAATATTCAATGTTCAGAAAATAAACAAAGAGTTTTAGGAAGTGATAGTTGTGGAACGTCTCTAACATGGAAAAATTTTGAAAACAAAGTAATAAATGTAAAAAGCTCCAAAAACCCTACGTCTGCAGCTGTTATTGAAATAGAAAAAGGAAATATAAATTAAAAAATAGAAAAGAAGAAGAAAATATTTAAATGAGCCCTTAATCGATCGACACGAGGACCCCTTAATATGGCGGTTTCAAAGAGAAAATATTTATCCAAGACTATATGCATTTGTCCAAAAAAGGCTCTGTCTTATGTCTACTTCAGTGCCATGTGAAAGAAATTTCAGTAAAACTGGTCAAATTGTGACAGAAAAAAGAAGTCGACTGAAAACTAAAAAGATCAATGAAATCATATTTTTACATGTAAATATGTAATTGTTTAAAAATTTTAATTTTTAAAAATTAATTTTAAAATTTGATGTACTTACCTGATGTTGAACTTTATTTTATATATTCTATATCTTTCTTTTTTTTTCATATTTTTTATATTTTATTTATTTTTATAGTTTATTTTATAATTGATAACTTTTTGTCTTTTACAATTTAATCTATTTATTTACTATATTTTACTATCATAGTAACTATCATTTACTATTATATATATATATATATATATATATATATATATATATATATATATATATATATATATATATATATATATATAAATCCATGTGAGCCATATGCTAAATAAATGTAAATGTTTAAAAATAAATTAATATACTTAATTATTATGTGTATTATTCTATATATTTAAGTACATAAAACAATAAAAGATTGCAAATTTTAAACCGCGGTACGGCGACTTCGAACAGTTTCTTTTACATTACGGATCCACGGATCCTTTCCCCACGAATCTTATTTCTCACGGTTCACAGATCAACGGCTCTAAAAAAGACCCGAGAACCGAGAACCGAGAATCGTCTGGGATTTGAGAATCGTCTGGGATCCGAGAGCCGTCTGGGATGTGAGACCCGTCTGGGATCTGAGATCAGTGTATCGTAATTTTAGGAACCGGTTCATTCGGCTCATTTAAAAGATCCGAATCTGGTAGTCGGATCAGATCCGATTCGGACATCTCTATTTATTATACAAGTTGTATATCAACTTACATAACTAACACTATCTTATTTAAAAACAGCAGTAAGTTACAACAATTATTTTTATCTCTTTTTTTGGACAGCTAAGAACTATGGAATTAAGTACAACAGTTTGACTTATTGATATTTGATATAACATAATTTTTCGAAATATAAACCAACAGCGAGGTTTTTTAACACACGCATATGGTACTGCTTGTGGCCGATTTAAGTTTTTGAGACAATTGGATTTGATAAGTGCTGGTTTTTCGTTATCACGAGGTTTAATGCGGCGATAAAAAAAATAATTTTATGTGAACGCTGGCGAACTGATATTAATGGAGCACTGGTTTTTGCGAATTGTATTCGTAATTGAACATGAATTTTTTTAATAACATTCCTCCATTTATAGGCGCTATGCGATTATGTAGTGCTGTAAAGTGTACTATTCACGTTTGTATTTCAAATAGTTTGATGGCAGAGAAATGGAGCTCAATTTAAAAATCCCCGCTCATGCTGAAACACTCTTTATATCATCTTTCTTCTAAAACATAATCTGTTTTATATATCCGAACGAAATAAATGACATTTTACTTATATTTTATATATTTACTTAAATTATACATATATATTTATTTTGTAACATTTTCAGTTGAAAATTAATTTAATTAGTTTTTTGTAACTTCCTCAGATATAATCCTTATTCCTGGTCGTGGGTAAATTAGGGTTAATTTGATTGCTTTCAGTATCGTTTGGGGTCTCTTCTCACTTATTCTGTATTAGGGTGTGACCATGTTTCTACACAGTTGGTTATAAGTGGCAACATATATAGTTCGGTTGCTTTCTATGCTAAAAGTTATATGAAATTTGGGACTAATATAATTAAACAAATTTTGGTATTTCAATATGAATTGTTTCCATATTCGTATTTTAGGTGGAACTGAGAATTACATAGTTATTTGTACATATTTGTATTGTATTAATATATAATACATACCTTTATTTATTTGAAATATCTATACATCAATAACATATTCTGAATAAGGAATGAGCAATACACGAATTTTCCGAGCGCTCTCGTACATCGCTGAATTCATTTTTAAATTTTAAAAACTTACATTTATAGGTATAAGAAATATTAAATTGCATCGTTAAAATGTTATTGTAATGAACTTCTATTTCTACTTCTATATATATATATATATATATATATATATATATATATATATATATATATATATATATATATATATATATATATATATATATATACCGACAACAAAACCAAATGTTAAAACTATCATGTTCTACATTGAGTGCTAAATAAAATCAGTTGAGGGAGCTTCATTTCCTTTGCTTACTGGTATTAACTTTATTTTTTGAATTTCTTAAATCAATTAATCCATGGTTATATATACGTCCAAGGTTATTTGGCATCTTTCTTAATGTACTATACTTTTTTATAGCACCAATAAGTTCGAGTGGACTGTTATTAAAATTGAGCAAACAAGTTCACACTCTGAGGAGGAATGGAACCCATCACCGCGTTAGTCTTCGTACCGTCGGATCATAACTTAATAAATGGTTTATTAATTTTTCAGTAATGTTTCAGTCGTTGTTTTTACGCACTATTTGAAGTCTATCGACCTTAAGGGAGACAAACATTTTTATTATACTCTTACATATGTTATGCAAACTGGTCTCTGATTTCCTTCGGGAAACTTCCGACTCCCCATAAAGCACCAACGTTGCTATTTTCTAATTGGGTTCCTCAATATCAAATAATGGGGGATCAATTTTTGAATATAGACCAAAATATCGAAGAAAAGGATTGATTTTCTTTCTAGTTCTGAAATAGCATGTCTGAATAGTTTTCGCTTTATTAAATGTAAGCTTACTACTGGTATTATTTTATTTATAATAAAAACTAATTCTTTTCTGGGAAATTCTGATTTATCGAGATGTGCTTTTTGGTTCCTTTCTATTAGCCCTTTAAACACATTTTTCAAATTTGGAATCAATTCCTGTATTATAATCGAGTACACTATTTCCTAGTTCAAATAATTTACACAAATTTTAGTATTTAAACTTTTTCAAATACTGTACCTGGGTCTTTGATCTGTTGCAGGAATAGTTTATAAATTAGGGCATCTTGAGATAGATGACTCTTGATTAAACTAAGTGCTGCTTTTTTAATACCATTGAGACGTACTGCAATTTGATAGAAATTACTGGAAAGATTTAGTGTTGGAACGTACTGAGATCATCTGAGTTTGTCGAGGATATCCAACATCTTCCACATTAAATATTTATCATTAATTTTTTCTTCGTTTAGACCCCTAAACTGCACTTTCTTTGATTGAAAGCATGGATATTTTTAGAAACATTTCAATTTGGAAAAACTATGGTAAATTCCTCCGTCTGGTTATACTTTAGAATATGTCGTCTATTTGTTTCTGCGCTATATTTTTGTAGATGCATGAAGACAAGACTTTGTATTGAGCATTTCGTCTTTATTATGTAACTATTAATTATATTACATAGTAGCATGTTCAATCGAAAAAATTGCCTTCATATGACTATGGTAATTGCTTTTTGTTGCTTTTTTTTTTGTTTTTCTTCTTGCGAATAACTGGAGAATATTTACTACATCCCGAAAAACCAACCTACATTTATATACACATTTATATACAAGTAATTAGATAGTCCCTAAAACCAGGTTGTAATGCAAATTAATTGATTTGTCCCATAAGACCTGATGGAAGCAATTCAATGCGTTCAATTCCTTTACTAATGGAAACTTTGCAAATTTGATAATGAATGAAAAAATTTTATCATATTTCATGTAGCTCGTTCAAATAGACCATATCGAACATATTGGGAACCGCTGATGTATACATATAACTTATATAATATCACTAGTAACGATACAAGTGTATTTTTAACTGTGAAGATTACTAGGTAACATGTGAGTTACTGAAATATTTTATTAGCCATTAATTGAATATTATTAATTACAAAATAACCGCGATATAGAACTTTGATGCATATATTCATTCAACTAAAGTTAATTATAAATAATGGGTACATAAATGCATTAATATTAATTAATACCGATAAAATATAATAATTTATTTATACGAAAAATCATATATCAACCTGGTAAATTATAGTGCTACAACCATTTAATATGTCTCAATTATTAGACACATATATTAAGCTGTACATCATCATAATAATGCCATAGCCCTATTTATATATAGGGACATAATTTATAAAAAAAAGCGGTTTATCCGCATTAATCATATATGTTAAAAATATGTATTCTACCATCCTAGGTTTCATATAATTATAATTATTTACAAGTTCGTATGTTTGTTAATTAAAAAGAAATTTTTCCATAAAAAAAGATACATTTTCAAAGTTAAAACTATTAGATGTTATGCTTTGAATAACTGTATCAAGCTATTTGTAGCTGGCAGCGGCGGTTAGTGGGGGAAGAAAGGTATAACCAAATTTTCGAATGGGGGTAGGGAAATGCGTTGCAACCAAAAATATTTCATTTCTTAGTATCACACACACACTTTGTTGTGTAGAAATAATAATAATAATTATTATTATTACATAATAGTAATCTTTATTTCAGAAGTATGTAAGTATACATAAAACGAAATAGTATCAGAAATTTTACATTGATATTATATACAGTTCTGATATTCTATATAATCGTTAACACTAAAATTCTAAGTGTAATAAAAAATTAAACAAGCATTTTTTCAGTTGGCCAATGTCCCTGATAATGTCAACAGAGTGTGCTAGGTGATTATACATTTTTATACAATTATAATATGCTCCGTGCTGTGTGAGTGTTAACTTATGTAATGGGTAAATATAATTTAGGTTTCTCGTTGTATATGTTATCTGGGGTTTACTGCTCATAAATAACTCTGGATTCTTGCAGAGAAACAGTATACATTCCTGGATAAAAATTGCCGAAAAAGTCACGAAATCATTGTTTTTAAATTTTCCCCTGCAAGATTGCCGTGGCTTCATATGCAACATACTTCGTAATGCCCTTTTCTGTCATATCTGTCATATTTAATATGACTTTCAAAATTAGCAAAATACACAATTTTTGGTAGCAATGTTCAAGTATTTCCTCAGTATAAAAAGACTGTAAACAGATTTGCACAGTTTTCTTTGTAAATGTTCAACGTGGTAAGACCAGGACATATTGCAATCTAGGATTACTCCCAGAAATTTTACATGCTGTTGCATTTTTAAAGTAGGATTACTCAATACTAAATTATCAAATTCTTTAATTCTAGATTGTTTTGTACTGAATTGTTTTACATTTGTTTTCTCTTTATTCAGTATTAACTTGATTTTTGCAAACCATTTATCAATACAACTTAATTGATCAGCAGTTCTATCCATTAGTACTTGCATATCTGCACTTCTCAGCAACATATTTGTATCATCAGCATACGTTGTTATTTTACTCCAGTTTATTTACATTTTTTACATTATTAAAATTAATAATAATAGTTATCATTTACATTAATTATGTCCTTTACATAGAGAATGAATAAGAATAAGGGGTATTCCAAGATGAATGTTGAGCTCATTTGACATAGCAAAATCGTTCCAATTTTTAATTCTGACTTTTTGTTTTCGATCCTCGAGATATGATTGTATCCAAGTAAATGTTTATTCTCTAATATTATTATATATAAGAATATTATAATTTAATGTGTCATATGCTTTTGCCAAATCAAAGAATAGTCCCAAAGGAAGTTCTTTGTTTTCCAGTGACCTCAGTATTTCATTTGTGAATTTTCATTGTGAGTTTTTTTGTTGATCTTTTTTCTGGATATCTATGTTGGGTGCTATTAAATTGCTTTGTTGTATCGTGTAATTTAAAAGGTGATTACACATAACTTCGTCAAAAATCTTAGAGAAGGAGGAAAGTAAGCTTATTGTACGACAATTTTTAATTTTATATCTGTTGCCTTTTTTAAAAATTGGAACAACTGAAGTAAACTTCAACTGATCAGGAGATATGCCATATTTAAAAGAATTATTTATTATAAAGCACAGATCTTTGGCTAATAGGTCTATTATACATTTTATTAAATTCATCGAAATTTCATACAAGCCTGCACTACACTTATTTCTCAGTTTTTCTACATAATCAATCAACTCACCAATGTCCACCTGTTTTAGCTATATCGATGACCAATAACTTATTAAACGTATTTTTGTGGAAAATGGACCCTGATGTAAGTCATTGTTATGCGATACGAGTGTACTTGTCAGATATCAAATTTTCATTTCATTTTTAAATTTTTTAGTTGGGGCACGTGCCCACGTGCTCATATGGATCAACCGCCACTGGATGCTGGATACTTATTTAAACATTGTTCTTAAATACTAAAATCTCATGGGATTGTACGTCATATTTTTATATAATACTACGATTAGCAATGTTAAATGATACTAAAAAAATGACACTATATAAAATATTCTTTATGTGAAATAACGTTCAATGGCTTTAGTGTTTGAAAACTATTTCGGACAAATGTCCGCCGCAGCTACTTTTGATAAAGCGCATTCTGTCAATTCAATTTCCGATCCCTTTTTCAATCAATTGGGGTCTTATATCTACTGTTGTCCGAGTTATGTTGGCCTCATAATTGAATTAGTTAATAGAACTGAAGAAATTTTCGATTGGGAAAAATGGATGGATTTGAAAAAAGGTTAAATAATCGTAGAAGTTGATGAACTTTATACTGTCTCGAATTTCTGCTAATTTTTCTTCGAGTTTTAGACAATATGCGATGTGGTATTATTCTGCTTCAAAAAAGTCCAATATCTGTTCACTATAAGCCAGAATGGACTTTGCTCAAGGAAGATTAGATTCAAAGAATTCCATTGGTCTCACAGTAAGAGTTTCCCTCTCAGAATTCGGTAGAAGAGACATGGAGCACTCGATAATGTTTATATTTGTAGATTAAATTAAAATTTCTGTTAAAAAATGTTAATTTGTTTGAATTTAGCTTAACAGATTTTGACAATTTTAAGTACATTAAATATGTATTAATGTTATATTCTAAATAATATATTACTTGTCCATGTGAACATATTTTTTATAATCTTCCGATTGTGCGTGTCATAATTTATTATTGGTAGCAGGTGCTTCCAGGTTTACCACTGTCTCCAATGTCATTTTGAAACAAGAATTGTAGGGTAATATTTTGTTTTATCGACTGTGTAAATAAATTGTTTATAAGGGGTTGTCCAATAAGAGTTTTAGAAAATTTATCTGAATCGCAATGATAACTACATACAAGAACAAATAATGGTATTATGTTTTGAAAATTTTATCGTTCAAATATCCCCCTGGGTTTCGTCTGGGAGAATGAATTCTGGCTTAATGGGTTTGTGAACAAGCATAATGGAAGATTTGGGCCAATGAAAATCTTCAAGTGATACAGTAGTTACCTCTTCACCCTCATAAAGTCAGTCATTGGTGTGGTATTTGGGTTAAAGGGGTGACTTCTCTGACCTGAGCTGATAAGTGTGGATATTAACAATATTTTCTTTTAACAAAACTGTGTGGGTTGTCACATATCTCATCCTACAATTGATTTATTGGAAGAAAAGTTTCCTAGACTCATTATTTTGCGGAATGGTAATGTCAACTAGCCACCAAGATCAGGCGATCTATCGCCCTTGGATTATTTTTTGTGTGGTTATGAAAAAATATATGGTTTAGAGAAATAAACTCCGAACAATTCTTGATATTAAACAAAACATTCAGACCACCATTGAAAATAGGCTATGCGATATGAAGAGTAACCGAAAAATGCATCTTCATAATGCATTCCACCAGACGAAGCCTAAACGACATTTGAACGACCTCAAAATATAACGCCATTATTTCGGTACCTGAGTGTACTAAACCAAAGTGTATTAAGTCCAAAAAGTCGATTTTACAGAAAAAGTAAAAAAGTGCAAACACAACTAAGATTCGGAGTATTTTTAATTACTTTCGGTGATTACTTTTAGAATTAAACTCTTCATTTGGCCCTATTGTATATACTGATATAAAAGGCTACTTGATATTTTGCTAAGTTTAATAGTATTCTAATAATACTCGATTTATTCGGATGTTCCGGATTTAGTATAGTTTGGTCTTGAAACAGTATGGACTTAGCCTTTTAAGTTAGGGTTTAATATTTTCTGGTCCTTACTGTTCCAGAATTTAAAAAAAAAATAGATGTGGGTATTTATTAAATAAATTTAATAAAAACCGCAAAATAAATTAATTTTGGTTATAGTTTTCAATAACTTTGGTATAAAAACCTTAAAAAACGTATCATACCATGTTTCATGTGCCAAATTTATCATTTGGCAGAATTTCATCAATTCTTTTTCGTTTCCTTATTTTTTCTTTATTGATATTTTGTTCTACCTTCACATTTTTATAAAAATCATAATAGGCTAAAGGAATCCATTTTTTCAACCCTAGTATCTCTCTGTGCTTTTCGCTGCTGATTGGCCTAAGCGAACTGCTAATGACAGAAATCATAACAGGCAGCGGAACTACACTCTGTCTTCTATTAATTTTCAGGGAAACCTCCTTGAAAGTTTGTTCTATAAAGGACGTTTGGGTGTGCAGTGAATAACTTCCCTTTCGCAGTTCAAGACACACCATTTTAGAGATTGACAAGAATTGCCGCTTCCAATTCGAGTCTCTTTTTTCATTCCAAAAATCATTATAAACTGTCAAACAAATCAAATTAACTGTCGAGATTTTCTGCAGCGGTAAAGCAATTCAGTCTGCACCAATCAGAACAAGCTGGTTTTAAACTACGAGCTGGTATAATTTTACGTGAAGTGGAAGAAGAGATATGCTGAGTTACAGCAAGATTTGCCAGCTTTCTAGAATGTTTCTTCCAGAAACATTTTTTCAGAGATGCATCTTCGTTGTCTTCTTTTTTTGTTTTATTAGTAATCCTCGACCCTTCTTCAGATCAGTCATCTGTTGAGGAGTATAAATAATAAAAAAAAATTATAAACCCTTTTTAATATGAATTAATACAAGCTACATATAGTTATAATAGTTCGATTTTAATTATGGAGTAACTAAAATCAAATGTTTTAAATCGCTATTAGGCAATTCCAATATCAGATAACTTAAAAATTATTTTTTCTAAATAATGGAAACTTTATTTAAATTTGGTAAATTGTTAAAGTTTGATTAGTGCAAAAAACACTATTGTTCACTACTAAAAAATAGTACTTAATTAAAGTATGAATTAGAAACCGTACAGGCAAATCTAATCATGGCGGAAAATGTAAACACGGATTAGTTCAGGTTGATGGGCTATTTAAGTTATAGTTTTAGTTAAATGGAGTAAAATATCTTTGTGTTATGCATATACTCTATCGCTGCATACTATATCAACTCTAGTTTTTTTAAAATACGACAAACCTTACAATCTTGATTTAAAACATGTGAAATACTGTAAATATCTTAGATCATGAGTATTCTCCACCATTCTCAATATTGAAATTTTTAATATTCATTTCAACATTGAAAAAAAAATATATATCTACATAAATGCATTGCCAAATAAAATATAAATTTTTAATCATATATTTGTTGAAACATTTATATAAGTTGGTTTTAATTAAGTTTTAGCTCATTTACATGGAACAGGAGGGCCATCATTTTTCGAATTAATCTTGCATATCTTTGTTTAATAATCGTTCATAACCATAAAAAATTATTCCCTGACACTCTTGTGTTTACAGTTAAATATTATAGGCGATGGTCTATTTATGATGCTGATGTGAAAAGACATATACTTCGTAAAATAAAATATTGTTTTTTTCATCGAAAATTGATTTATTTTGATCGTTCCACGATCGATGATCTCCTCATTTGATGTGAATTTATTTCCAGTCAGCCATTTCTTCTTGTTTGAAAAGAGAAAGAAGCCGAAGGGAATTAAGTCCGGAGAATAGGGTGGATGTGGCATAGATTAGCTACGCAAATTATGACATTTTTATATTAATCTATTGTGAAATTTGACTAGTAATGCAGCATAATACTAAACTGTGATCCTGTTTGCCTTTTCCAAATAGTTGATGAAGATAATGTCTTGCGACTCCCAGAAAACAGTAGCCATGACTCTCTGACCGAAAGGAGCGCTTTCGTGTTCCTCGTTGGACGTTGGTCGGGCAAAAACTATTGTTTTCAGTGTTCTATTTTTTTGGTGTATATTAATGAATCCAGTAAACAGTAAACAGTAAACAGTAAACAGAAAATGGATATGGAAAAGTCCAACTGGTCTCACAAGTGAAATTGACCAAATTGATGTCAAAACTATATTTTGCAAGTGATGAAACCATATTTTGCAATTCTACTCCCCATAACCATTCTATTGTCGGAAGTGACCAAATAATGGTACGAGCAAAGGTTAGGATTAACAGTCGAAGAAAACGTACAAGAATGGTAAGATCAAAGAAAGGTAAAATATATTCTGGGAAGTTGCTTCAGAGGGGCAGCTATTTTAAGGTTGCTTTGCCGAACCGCTTTGATGTGTTGCAAGACCTAGAGGAGATGGAAATAAGAGATCAATATAAAAAATCATCGACAATGTACTTGAAATGGCTGCTGCAATAGCACTAGTAGAGGAGGGTTTCAAAGTCAAAAATCTCCAGTGAGATAATTGATTTAATAAAAAAACGGCTATAAAGAATGCAGGAAGTCTTTTTGGCAAAGTCGACTACGTTGAACGTTGCAAAACTATAAGAAAACGTATTAAAAAAAAATCCCGTCGATTCAATATGCAGCTAATGCAAAATACGCTGAAAGAAAACAAGGGAATAAATACAGCAAAACACAAGCTGAGAAATAGAAGAACACAAATGTATGCCTTAATGCATGAGGTTAGTACAGTGTGCAGCGAATGTACGGAAATGTTAGAGATTATCAGAAGATTTTATTCCAAGTTTTATGAAGATTAGAACGAGTCAAAAAGAACAGTGCCCACGGAAAAGCAAATGTCAGATATTTTGTTGGATGAAGAGACAAATGCTATAGTAGCGAGGAAGAATGGAAAGGCTCTAGCAAAGGACAGTGTAACAGTTGAGATGTTAAAAACTGGCGGTCGAACTCTACATAAAATACTAGCAAAATTGTACTTAAAATGCTTCATAGAACAAAAAATACCCAATCTATAGAAAAACGCTGAAGTGATTGTACTTCATAACAAAGAAACTAATAAGGATTTAAAAAATACAGCCCAATAAGCTTCCTGAGAGTATTGCACAAAGTTTTCACTAAGATAATATCTAGAAGAATATTGAGAACACTGATTGACGCATAGCCAAGAGAACAAGCAGAATTCAGGAGTGGATTCAGTACAATGAATCATATCCACGTTATCCAACAGGCCAAAGAAAGGTACAATAAATACACCATGCCACTGTGCTCGGCCTTTATTGACTATGAAAAGGCATTAACTCAATATTAAAGCAATCCATATTGTATGCATTGTTTAACCAAGGAATGGACAGATCCTATGTAAACCTACTGAGATTCTTGTATGATTAAGCTACAGAGATAGTTCACATGGATGATCTTGAAGTTAAAATCAATATAGAACGGGGTGTACGGCAGGGTGACTAAAAATCGCCTGTTCCTTTCTCAGCCTGCCTTGAAGAGGTATTCCGTAATCTGGATTGGGAACAGGATGGAATAAAAATAAATGGTACATATTTAAGTCACCTTAGGTTTGTAGATGATATCGTTCTCCTGTCACTAGACCCAGATAAAATACAAAAACATACACAAAAGCTGCAAAGGGCGTGAGAACCATTTGGCTTGAAAATAAATCTGAACAAGTCAGGTTATGTTCAACAAATTTGCTGAAAATAGAACAAACTCTATTTTAGGAAGCGATTTAGAGGTGGTGGACCATTACATATATCTTCGGCCAAGGATCTCAATGGATGGTGATACATCCCGTGAAGTGGAACGGCGCATTAAGTATGGCTGGCAGGTATTTTACAGGCTCAACATAGCGTTTAAGAACAAACTCCCACTTTGCCTGAAGCGAAAAGTTTTTGATCAGTGCGTGCTGCCTGTTCTGGTATACGGAAGTAAAACTCACATCACAAAACATTCAAAAGCTTCAGGTAGCACAGAGGGGAATAGAAATGTGTATGCTTAGCATTACAAAGCGGGACAGAAAGACCTGCATATGGATCAGAGAACAGGCAAAAGTATGTGACATCATTGCAAAGGTGAAGGCATTGAAATGGAGGAGGGCAGGCCATATAGCGAGGCGATGTGACAACAGATGGACCAAAGCAATCCTGGGATGAATACCGCTTAATCATAAGCGTCCACGAAGGAGACCTAAAATACGATAGATCGATGACATCATCAAGTATATTGGACCCGAATTGCAGAGGAAAGCTCAGGACCGCGCAAGTTGGAGATATGCTGGGGAGGCCTTTATCCTGCAGTGGATCGACAATGGCTGAATGATGAATATTCTTCAAATATCTCTCTCCACGGCCCCATGACCTGATACCTACATCCAAAGTTATACATTTTATATATAAACTAAAACCAACAAGAAAACTGATATGAAAAAAATGTTTTTTATTATAAGACGTTTTTGTATAAGGATGTTTAGATAGTTTTATTAATTACATAGAACGGTTCTTTGCTATCAAGTCCAACGAAAGGAAAATTATAATATATATAATTATAATATATAATAATGTGTGTGTGTATGTGTGTGTGTTTTCCGAACTTTTCTTTGGCTTGGCGATGGTTTGGTTGATGCAAACATTAGAATTCGATTTTTTTGGATGGTAGTAAAAATATTGAGGTTAACTGCATTCGAAGGCATTAAAAGGAACTAAATCTCATTTCAACTTAAAATTCATAGAGCGTTACCAAATAAAAGAAGCTAGATTGCAGAAATGTCAGAAATTTCAGAACCTTTCCTAGAACACCCATACCTATCTAACACAATATCATTGTATATTGAGAATTATTTTACCTAAGCATTTTGAAGATACTATGAATTGAATCGATGATATTGACAATTTCTTTCACTATAAATATTAGGCTTCCAATTCGGAAAAATTCAATCAGTGGAGATTGTAATCAGGGTGTTAGATATCCATCTGATAATTTTTATCTAAGTTTGTTCTTTGGAATGTTGATATGAATTTGGTATTATTTACATCTGCTAACTTGGTTTTTGAAATAAAATTGTCCTAATTAGCAACAACGAGATATATATTCCTAGTAGATGACTTCTATGGTATGGATTCGAGATTTTGTGGTGTTGATTACTATTTAGGAGAGTTTAAGAACAATTTCTTTCTATTGGAGTTATTTTATTCTAAGCATTACATGATATATATATATATATATATATATATATATATATATATATATATATATATATATATATATATATATATATATATATATACCTATTATATATGTGTAGATACACATGTAAATAATTTTGCATTATGTCTTAATATTAGTGACTATGGATTGCCATTTTTAGTTTATAGTATTTCGTCGTTATGAAATGTAATTCCCAAACATCATAATTTTTTGAAACGTGAGGAAAATGAATTTTTTCGAAGACACTTGAGATAACGTTTATTGTCGGTCTTTTCTCTTTAAACTTTTTTTTATAATATCACAATTTTTTTGAAGTGCATGCCGGTGATCAATATGCAGCTAAAAGTATCATTTCCAGCGCAAGAGTTCACTTTTTTTTTGTAATTTTTCATATCTTTAAAAATGCCTGGAATTACTAAACAATATAATCTATATGATTTAGCAGAGTATCTGTGATTCTACGTATAGCATTGTGAAAGCTTTTTAATTAATAACTAATAATTTAGTTTTTCAAATATATTAAGCCATAACACTACATTTATATGTAAGGTAGATTAACATTAAATTAGTTTTACAATTTTAGAATAATTATTTATTGATTCATTAATGAATGAATCTACATTACAACATGTTTCTATGCCATATCAATTTTCTTGTTGGAAATCTAGAATTACCTAATATCATTGATAATTATGTAATCAAACCACATTTGTTCTATATTATAAGAATACCATTATACCAAAGGTAACTTTTACTTCTTATTCAGCATCAAAATTTATTAAAGGTGTAAAAAATGAATCATACATTTAGTTCACAGGATGTAAATTATCAAAGCATATACAATAATTTAATTAATCTCAGTATTACGTAACCTCACAAATCCTCCGGCCACTCCGCATCGGAACAAACGCACAACAGGATTTAAAACTCTTTCGATGTACACAGCATATATATATATATATATATATATATATATATATATATATATATATATATATATATATATATATATACATATATATATATATATATATATATATATATATATATATATATATATATATATATATATATATATATATATATATAGGTTAGTTAAATTCTTCTAATTAGTGTCGGAAATATAACGTTAACTTTTTAAATTTAAAGAAAACTACCAGTGCCATCTATTGAAACAATATTTAATCTTTATAGATTTCCTCTATAAAACGAGACTGTCATCATTAGAATCAATCAACGGATTGTCAAGTGATAGCGCTTAAAGTGACATTAGTTTTTGTCACCTCGTCGCAAAAACACAATAGATCCAAGAGCTATTATTAAATTTTGTTTCAAGCTCGGTAAAACGCAGTATTTTACAGAAATATTTGAATTGATGAAAAAGTTTCTAATAATAATTGCGAATACCGTACATGTATATTCAAGTGGTATAAGCGATTCCAGAACGGTTGTGATGCTTTGGAGAACGGTAGTGATGATTCCAGAACATTCATGATGCCGGCCAAAAAAAGTACGTGGAATTATCGTCTACGATACAAATTTGACTGCGAGATGGATAGCGGAGGAATTAAATACGACAAAAGATATGATTTATTAAATTTTGAATAGGGATTTAAACAAACGGAAAGTCTGTGTTCGATTTATTTCTCACGCCTAAAATGATGATTAAGAAATTGCTCCTGTTGAACATTACAAGGACCTTATTAAATTATCAATGAGACTACACATTCATGGAATTGATTGTGATTGGTGATGAAACTTGGTGATTCAAACAAGATTCTCAAAAAAAGCGCCGAAGTGCTTTGTGGAAGTCCCCAGGCTCTCCAAAATAAAAAAAAATGAATTTTCAGAAGTTACGAGAGGAGACAATGTTGATTTGTTTTTACGACTCTATGGACATTATGGTTCGGGAATTCGTTCCGCAGGGTCAAAATGTCACCCATGAACGTCATCTGTCAAATCCACCGAAAACACAATTTTCGCTAATTCAGTTTCTCTGAAACAATGGCATACAAAACTGACTTTGAAACCTGTGGAAATTCACTTGATCATTTTCAAATCGTGAATCGTCGGTTCTCTCAAATTTTGTCTGTCACTCATAGCATTATCACCGTAAACCTCACAAATCTAACGGTGAATATTCAATGCTTCCAACTTTCTTGCACTCAAAAATCAAATTACAGATCGTATCTCACAGTCGGGGGGTGACTCAATTTTCTTAAACATTATAAACGGCTAATTCTATCGCTCAGCACACAGACGGACGATACGGCTGCAAATGGCGCCTAAACGCGAGCAAAGCATGGGAGCACACGCGCAAGCGTACTGCAGCGATTATACGTCATTCTTACTCGCATTTACAAACGCACTTTATTTAAAAAGTACTCCTTGTAAATAAGATAGCTGCCAATATGCATTTTTGAAGCACGAAAAAAATTATGTTAATTTATTAAGTAAAATAATGAATTTTATCTGATTCATTTTATAACGATTTATACGATTTATCAATTTTATATTTGATTTATCAGCAAAATAAAATTGAAAAATAAAGTAAAACAAAACATCTATTGATTTTCCCATAAATTAAGTAGCATTTAAAAATCCAGCTTCCACTA
>JARFXV010002409.1:0-57500 GCA_031761425.1 Cosmopolites sordidus
ATATATATATATATATATTTATATATATATATTATATATATATATATATATATATATATATATATATATATATATATATATATATATATATATATATTTATATAATTTATAAAAAGCAAAAAAATTCACCCGTGCTCCACGTCGGTGCTTTGCCATTCTCTCATCCGTCATCCAAAGCACGAGCAAGCGTCTCCCACGACTGGTTTCAGGCTTTAAGCCGTCACCAGTTGGGCTCAAGCTGAACGCCTGAAGACCTTTTCAAACATATACTATGGACAAAGAACATATTCTATATCTATATCCCCTGAAACATCGATCATTAAAAACAAAATCTCAAGCGCATTGATTCTTTTGAAATTTGGTGCTGGAGATAGGTCCTTTGCATTCCATAGAATACCAGACGAACAAACACATCTGTTATTATGAATTAATGAGCCCACAAGGTAATCCCAAATCTTTCATGAACGAATACTAAGATTATTCCGCCACATTGAGCGCAGAGATGTTGGTAACCTAGAAAGACTAGCGCTGCAGGAATGGATGGAGAGTTCTAGATCACGCGGTTGACTTTCAGAAAAATGGAAAGACCAAATTAAAGACTGAACTAGTTCATCTCTCCATTATCCAATCAAGGAAGCCAGAAATAGAGAACGCTGATGAAAAGTAGTCCGAAAAGGCCGCAAACAGAATGAGTTTCCATAATTCACGACTCTTCTGTAAAGAAGCAAAGGAAGAAGAATATGAAGATATTTAGATTATATAGATAGCTTATATAGAAGTTTTCTGGCTTAAGAACTGAACAAGGTAATTGTTCAAGTCTTCCAAGGTAGTAAAGTTTTTATCGTCTAATCGGGTTTGAAGCTAATCATCGCGTTTGAAGCGATTTAAATAAATGCTAGTCCGGGAGAGTATGGCAGATGAACCAAAACATACCAATTAAGTTATGTCGGCTGGCCAAAAACGCGTGTGATATAGCATTGTCTCCATGGAACATAATGTCATTTCTATTGACTAATTCAGGCAGGTTTTCGTGGATTGACTGGTTTAATTCACTTTGTTCTGAACAGTATTTCCCCAAATTCCACTAGTCCCACCAAATACATGATTGATTCCAAGAATTTTTCCAATCTCTCGAGTTATTCTATACCGATCACTTTCAATTTGCACCAATACTTCGTTGCCATCAACATTGGCCGGTCGTCTAGAACACGGGGCATCGCAAAAATTAAAATTATTTTCACGAAACTTTATTATTTTATTTCTTCTTCATATCTTATTTTGCGTCAGGGAAGCATTCTTGCCTTTTCTTCTTCTTCCTCTTTCTAATATGGAATGATCCATATAGGTAGACATACACCTGCTTATCAAAACTATGACTCTTCTGATATTGAGGTCCAATACTGCTTCCATCGTTTTGGAGGTCTTTCTCTTATTCTCCTTTCTACTGGTCTATTGTGTTTTGTGCCTATGTTTTCCATTCTTTCTACATGTTCGTTTCATTATTTTCTCCTCTGTTTTATCCATTTGGCAACATCTTGAATTCCGCATTCATCTCTTAGTTCTTTGCTTCCTATTCTGACATGTAGTGTATTTTCATAGATAATCCATCTTGTTCGCATAGCTCTAGCATAGAAAGCACAACCAAATAACACGGTTTTTTTCCCCAAGTACTTGCTAAAATTTCGTCTGTCAAACAATAAAATTTTACACATGTGAAGTAGATAACACTCCAGTTTTGCGATACCATGCCATCCAGCGCCAAAAATGTTTGCATCAGCCTAAAATATTGCACCCAAATTTGGTCTAGATTTATTTCAACCATCTATTCCCAAAATGTCTAAACATTTAAAACCAAATCCATTAGTTCATTAACCAGGTTGTGTTAACAACAGGTAGATTCATAGGGAAACTGTATGAACCGTATAACTGATTAGAAATTCCTTTATGCCAAAAATACCAGGCGCCCTGCTCTAAGGACTGTGTAAAAATATAGCAACATAGAGGGTATATATTCAAGTAATATAAGTAATGATCCAAGTTTCAGTATAAAAACATGAATAATACTTAGCATATAATCATATATTATTTTTTGGTCGATTCAAATAATGTCCCATGTGAGTTGATATTTGGAGTATGGTATTTTGACTCACCATAGTGGTAGTGAATGAACCAGAATTCTTCTAAATAATAACCTGTTTCATTCAGGAAAATAAATGTTTTATCGAAATTCCTTAACAAAAATTAGTTACTACCGAGAGATGACTACATTGAAAGCCGCAATATTAAGCGTAAAACATATGGAATTCATTAAGAATGTGGTCTATGAAGGCTATAACAGATCTAATAATCATGATTCGATCTAAATGTCGTGTCACTCATTGTTTAATGATAAATATGTTCCAAGGTATTCCTTCAAGATGTTCATTGATTCTTTAAACCAAATATTCGTGTAAGCGTTAGAATTTATTTTTTATAACACCTATTACTAGCGTAATAAAACATACCACATGATAGAAAACATACTTTGACAATCTATAAAACCTAGAGGGTGAGGAAAACGAACAATTTCCTGATAATGAAAGTCAACGCAATATTAACATAACAGAGAAAACAATATATTTTGAAATATCTCAAAAACTGTAAAAACCCTGAACCCGATGAAATAAGAATAAGAATAAAATGCCAAAAGATGAAATAAGAATAAAATGCCAAAAAGAAATCACACTTATTTTTAGAAACATTATCGATCTGAAAAGAATACCACAAGGATGGAAGAATAGCACGACGATTTCAAAAGGGGCGAAAAAAACACCCCCTGAAAACTAGCATGGAATTACACTGTAAAATAGTATTTTAATAAAAGGCCTGTACTAAGTTTATGCTAGAGGAGATAGGCAACAATCCATATACGAGAGGAACAACTAAGATTTCGCAAAAATCGAAATAAAAATCTTTATTATCAAACTAATAGTTGAAAATTTCTCGAGTTCAACAAAAATGCCTCCTCTGCTTTGTTGATCTGATCAAGGCATTCGACCGGGTTTTGTTAACGGACGTTATCAAAATTATGCATGAAAAAAGTCAGTCAACCATTAGTGAACATCTGATATAAATGGAAACTATAAAACTAACATTCGAGTACGACGTCTGGTAACTGAGGATATAAAAATAAGCAGAGAATAAGGCAAGGGAATTCCCTTAGCTTCCTCCTTTTCAACATGATTATGAATCGAATAATAGAGAAACTTGCCGGAAACAACAGGTATAAAATGGGAATATACCATGTAGTATACTATGTGGGCAATGCAGTTGTCATTGTTAACTACTAGGATAATATACGACTTCTTCATACCTTTAATAAAGAAGCAAAACGATTAAACAGGATAATCAAAGCTGACAAAACCAAGTGTATGGTAACTTCTAAAGACTGAATAGGTTGTAAATTGGAAACTGAGGGGAAAGCAATCGAACAAGTCAATCTATTCACATGCCTCAGAAATGAAATAACGAGCAATGGAAACCTTTCAACGTAAAGTAAGAAGGCAAACAGTGAAAGCAGCGCGTATCACAAGATGCTTAAGAGATATTGCGTGGAGAAATTAATATATCAAGACCGAAATCAAAGTCATAATATACAAAACCACGGTAAGGTATGTCTTAACTTTGGCAGCGAGAACAAGACGAAATACTACTAAAACAATGCAAGAAATGCGAACGTTAAGAAGCATTTATGGACATTTTAAGACAAGACAAGGCATTACATGAAATAATACAAAGCAAAAAACTGATAGGTCAAACTGAAATATAAATGGAAAAGACAAAGAAGAAAATACGGGAATGAACAATATATAATAGAAAAATATATAGGAATATAGAAAGAATGAAAAACAACAGACTTATAAAAAGCGCAATATAAAAGCGACTTATAAAAGCGGTTTTTACAAGTCTGTTGTTTTTCATTCTTTCTAAATGTTCGTTCCGATATTTTCTCATTTGCCTTTTCCATATATATTTCCTTTTTATCTCTCAGTTTTTTGCTTCGTATTCTGTCAAGTAATGTCTTGTCTTGTCATAAAATGGCCATGAATCCTTTTTCCTCGAACGGATTGTGACGTTCGATAAAAAGCGGATTCTTTATGGTAATCGATGACGATCGGTTCAGTGGTTGAACGGTGCCGAAACTCCACAACACTTTCCACAGCCGATAATGCACCAAAATAAGGTCATGGTGACTGGTGATCTGAAGCCGGTCTGATTCATGAACCCGTGCGATACGATTGCAACGGAGAAGTACTGCCAGCAAACTATTACAAACTTTCGACCATCCCCCATACTCGTCTAACCTCTCGCCTACCGACTATCACTTTTTCAAGCATCTCGACAATTTCCTGCACGAGAAATGCTTTAAAATCATGAGTAAATGTAAATTTTAAAGCAATTCATTAATTTATTTCAATTGCAATATTTGTTTTTTTTTGCAATGTTTTCTCCAATTTGGACGCGCTTTAAATAACGTCTACCTTACGTTGTTTTGAAATAAACCTGATCTTATTAGCTAAATAAGATATGATTCTTCAATAATAACAAAGATTTTTTCACTAAGCATCACTTCTTTGTCACTGTTATCACTTTCAACAGTCGTTCGACGCATATTCACTATACATCTGTTTATGCTGCTTGTTCTAATCTTAAGAAAAACAGTTTGGTTAGATTTAATAAAACGATTTTTTGATTTTAATTTTTAGTTTCTAGAATATACCATAATTTTTACAAATATAAAAGTTTATTTTACACCAAAAAAAAAAAGTATTTGCAAAAAAATTACAAATTACATTTGTCTACATTACAAATGTAGAGACTAGTTTCAATTTTGATCAATTTATTCGAAATAAACTCCACCATAGCAGTAAAAAGTTCAGAACAAGCAAGTGATCACTTGTGAATTCCTAGTTTAAAACCTTTTTTCGATAATGGGATTACGATTGTCTCAGTTATGGAAAAATCATCGTATAAAGTATTTTAATGAAGTTTCAAGTTTGAAAAACTGAATACAGTCACAGGAAGCCAGATCTGGTAAATAGAAGATAAGTTAAGGAGTAAAGTAAGATCCGAAAGTAAAGATACAGCACATATATGAGAGTATTTCGAAAAGTTCTCAACCTGACAATGAAAACGCAACCTTGGAATTCAATGCTTTTATTTCATTATTGAAGCTTTGACTTCATTATTTGAAGTGAATCTTCGTCCAGCGAGCCATTGCTTCAGGTTTGAGGAAATGATGTAGGGTGCCAAACCTGGCGAATCCGGTGCCCGGAAGCACTCTAACGTAGGTCCTTGGGATTTGTGGAGAATCGTGAGGTTTTAGGTAAGAAAAAGCGAAAATCTTTTTTTTAATACAAAGCATCCTATAAAATGTAGTGGAGACGATCTAGAGAGACGTTTACTATATCAGTGTACCGCCCCTCGACGATCATGTAATAAAACATTAAGAATTTTTGTGACAATTTTGTCAGTCATAGCGGTTTTGGGCGTCTCCAGCGCTTCAGCTTCAGTGGATGTACGATCACGTTTAAAATCAGCAACCCCCTTTTTTACCGTCAAAAAGAAGGGGAAGAGCCGTTTAAACCGGAATCTAGCTTTATAACAGCTCGAAATTCAATTCTGCAATATCATTCTGGGTATTTAGAACGAATTTTAATATTTTAAGAGCCATTGACTATTTATTTTCCATTTACTCTCATTCTTATGTAACTCAAATAAATTTGTCTATTTTTGAAACAATTCTCCTGATATACTTTTCTTAATAACTTAATACACCCTTTTATATAACTTTTATAAAAAAAAGTGGTAGATATTTCGTTTGCTTGCGAACAAAAACCATGGTCCCACACAATGAATTGCTAATGATAATAGTAACTATTGATATTTTTAGAGCAAATATTAAGATTTCCTTTTATAACTCAGCAGAATATTTTCAATTATTTTACGTATCAGTTAGAAGATTGGAATTTTAAAATCTCATAGTAAGTCAACACTTGACTATTTTTAAAACTGAACTGAAGAATAAATAAATCTATATAAAAATATATTTTGTCTAACAAGGAGTAAAAAGCAGATTATCGTAATAATTGGAATGAAAAAATTACATGTTTAAAAGTTGCTTAACTAACAACTTCCAATAGCTAGGTTACAATGTATGCTGCGAGTTGCCTATATAAGGTTATTTCCCTAGAAAAAAAGCTAGTTTGTTTAAAGAAAAAATCTTCAAAACAAATTGATAATACAATGCAGATCTTAATCAAAATATCTCAACAAGATTATAGCTTAAATACCAAATTAAACAAATTTCGCCAAATTTGGCATATATAATTTTTTTAAAAGCAGTCAATTGTAATCTGCCGAGCATGTACGGAATCGCAGCTAGTGAAGGTCATGATGATGAAAACAAATTGTACCAAAATTTACAATGTTTATTTTGAAATGTATGTTTTTAGATCTTCTGTTTGTATTGTAGAACAGGCTTAAAATCCACATTTTTTTAAAGTGTTTTGTATTATACACAGAGAGAATACAAGTTTTAAAATAAAATTTCTAGAAAGGTAATATCATTTCTATATAATATTAAAAAAAAAACGACAAAAATCCATTCAAATTCAAGAAATTCTTGAAATCAATATACATATAAATTCTAAAGTACAAAAGCCAACCCTGCCTTATTTTTTTAAATGAAAAATAATGAAAACAAAGATTTGACATTCTAAAATTACGTTCCTCTGACGCATTTTAAAACATCCTAGAATCCTTTTGTTTATTTTTTAAAACAGAAATATTATAACTGCTTAGTTTTTAAGTAATTCAACTGGTATGTCAAATATCCATTTTTTCACCCAAAATCAAAGCATATTTATTTCAAACATCATCAAAAATGTCTAGAACAGAATATAATAATTTTTACAAATTAATAGATTCCCTCCAATTTGATTTAGTATATTGATAACTTAGATCTCTTTTAACACATGGTTTTAAAAATAGAACAACTAAACCTAAGAAACTCACTTGTACTTTACGTAATTTTTCTTCTAATGCATTGAAAGCTAACTGTAAAGCCTGATATTCATCTCTCAATGTATCATTTAAATATTTTAACTCCTTATTTGCTTGAGTTAACATTCCCACTTCTGCATCTAAACTAACGATTTTTGATTGACTTTCTGCTAAACTGCAATTAAAAGAAAGCAAAGGGGGATTAGAATAACCACTTTTGTTTCTTATTTTAACTTACTTGACATCTTTTGTGGCTATTAATTTATCTCTGTCCTGCAATTTGGCATTTAAATCTATAATTTGTTGTGAATTTTCCCCTTTACGTCTATGTAATTCAGCTAGTTCTTCTGTTTGACTAAGCAACTTTTGTTTTAGATGTTGGATTTCTTCGTGTAATCTATTTTCTGCAATTAAAATTATCAGCCAACTTTTTATACAATTAAAGGCAGGAAAAATACCTGCAATGCTATTGGCACCACTACCACCTTCCACTCGAAGCTTTTCATTTTGTACAGAAAGATGTAAATTTTCATGTCTTAACGCATTGGCATTCTCAAACACTTTATTATCTAAAAAATAAAAAAAATATGCAACATATAAATAACAGACAGTTTAATAAATAAAATGGACAATTATTTTCCAAAATAGAGCCATGACAACAATATATGATCATTTTAAAAATCATACGTTGTGCTACAAGATCCTGAAAACAATGGGTTTCCTTCTTATTTCTATTCTGTAGCTGGAACAAGATTGTCTGGCGCCACTCTCCCATTTCCATATTTCCCGGATCGTTACATTAACCTAAAGGCATACAACAGTCGCGAATCGCGCATTAGAATGGTCCGTAAAACACTCTTCAACTCACTATCTAAGTTAAATATTTAAACAGTCATTATGCAAATATTTCAAAACTTTCCAAAGAAATAACCAATATTTTGTATATTTTTGACATTGACTGAAAACAGATGATTGCAACCACAAGAAGTTAGTTAGGAACATTCTACTTTTTAAATCAAATATCTAAAAAATTATACTTAATTAAGGAAGGTATTTTACTAATATATTTCAGCCGATACCATATAAAATTTAAGTACTTTATTTAAGTAAATGTCATCGTTGTATTTTAAATCATATATCACCGATTGCTTCTCTTTAATAATATTAAACAATACATTTAATTATGATATACTAATAATGTCTTCAGAAATAAAGATTATTAAATGAGGTAAAATTTCAAACTGATTCTTTAATTAAAGTAATTTATTTAGTTTTAAAATAAACAAATTATAGAAGACTGTATATTTAGTTGCCGTGTAGTAGTTCAAATAGATATTTTAGAAATTCTTTAAATATTTGAAAATTATGAAAATTTATATGTTTGAACTTATTACACGTAGTTTATTAACATTTATAGTTTTAATAAATTAATAGAGTTTTTTTTTATATTTCAAAATGATTGTAGAATTTGCCTGAGAAAATGTATTTGCTTCTGCGCACAAATAAAATTGCGAAATAATAGAAAGTAGTTTTTTCTAGTTTCCGAAATGTGGCCATAAGAAGTAAAAGCCAATCGGTGTGAGTTGGGAATTTCGAAAATATAAGGGAAAGGGGTAATCCCGAAATGGTTTTGGGACGATGCTTAGTAGTTCCAGTGATTGACATTTCATGAACGCAGTCGCCTGACCTCGAACGTCAGCTGGTGGCGGACAGAGTGACTTTACTGGACAGAAATGGCGGCGCTATGCCCAGGTGTTCAGTATGGTTTGTCTTCGCAACAAAATTTTGGTGAAAATAAACAAGTAATTTTTGTGAAATTAACGGATTCCGCTCTACGTGCAATAGAAGATTATCTGAAAAATCAGGTGAGTACAATTTCGCTTCTTTACTCGTATCGATTTTAGGTAATACAATCTGTTGCCTTCGAGAGATAATAGTCGCCATATTCAGATGACTTATTAACCTATTATGCGTTATTTTTGAGATTCTATCGGGGTTTTCTTCGATTTCGAAACTGTTAACGAATGATCGTCGTGTAAAAACGAGAAAAGTTAGAATTTCGATCACGTCGATTTGTGGAAATAAGGCCTCTCGCCACGTCAACATATTGCCAAAGTTTTTTCAATTTCTAGATTTATTTCGATCATATTTTTAACAAGAACAGTTTCCGAAAGGATCTCTGCGCGTTCTGGTGAAATTTGCCAAAAATCGGACCAAATTCAGTGCCAATATTGACGACGGTTAATTGCATCTTACCAAACAAGGATATGAAAGCATAGATTCTTCGAATAATGAAAACGTTCGTATTACTAGGTTTAATTGTTGAAATTATAAGGATAATAAAAAAATAATACTGCCTAAAGAAAAAGAACGGACAGTTTACGTGCAGAACGTTATAGTTTCATAAATAACCTGACCCACACTTGACACCTACTTGTAGAAATAGAAACCAAAACAGGAATTATTTGTCTATAATTCGTTTTTATTTTTCTTGCTGGTATTTGTGTTAACACATTTAATTCGGACAATCGTCGGTCTAATTTTATCCAAAACCACTTTCTAACCTGGAATCTTATTAAATAGTCTCAGTTAAAAATAAATCTTTAAAAGTGTACCTGGAGCATTTTTTTCCTGTATTTTTCCCTATCTTTGTAGGAGTTGTTTTGAAAATTTGCTATTTAATTTTTAGTTAAATCCTAATATCACACTGCCTGAAATGACCTTTCTTGCAGATTGTCAGTTCTCAAAGTTATGGAATTTTATATATGTTCCAACAAATAAAAATAAACCAGGATAGAAATTGGCAAAAATCATCGAATTTGAAAGTTCTTAGCAGCAATTCGCTTTCAAGGACGTCGCATTCAGCACGAGCAGTACCACGAAATCTAGGCACGTTGCCAAGTTTCTCATGGTTGTTGCACTGTGCTCTGAAAAATCCCAGTATTTCATCATGACTGCGACATAGCTTCTTTTATTTTTCTTAGAAGGAATTAGTATTTCACACATACCGTAGGTCAATACATTCGTAAAATTTACTCAGATCCCTTTGTGGGTATTGCGACATCCCAATTTATAAACACGTTTAGTATTTCGTGTTTTATTGGTTGGTTATTGTCTTAGACCATTTCATTCCACAGGTTACAAGATTTCTACCACTAGGTTTTGGAGTGAAAAATATATTTTCAGAATAGTATATTGTCGTGTTGCCAACAGAGTTTTATAACAAATAATGTCCTCTTTCATCGCCAAAATATTCTATTCATATTCATAAACGTTCATAAACTTTTACAATTTATTTGGGCAATTATTGGCGGTCAGGTCTTTTTATCATGTTTATTTCTACCGATAAAAGGATAGCAGGTAGTTATTTAATGTATTTCTAAATTATAAGCAAAATAATTGCTTTTTCTTGGCTGGTAATAAAATAATATTCTCTATTGTGTCGTATTGTACGTAGGTGATTATATCTATAAATAAGAATAAAAATATTAATGTTTTCTTGTTTTGATCTCAATATCAGTAGGTTTGAGATATTCGTTTCGATATTTCAAGAGATATTTGTTTGTGAGTTAAGATGATTTAAGATGTTTTTGTTAATAATATTCCGGAATGAACGTAACAAAATATCATACCATCAATGATATTTGAGGTTTTGATGTGGTATTCATTGTGGTTTTCTTCTACTTCGTCAAGAGATGTGAAACAGCTATCAAACAGGTGATATTGCAGCGATCGGAGGAGATGAAAATCCGAATGAGCGAAGTTTGGAAAATGGATTTTATCGCCGAGTGCGATAAAATCTCCCAACCCAACTTGGTTGAGACCCAGAGATTTATCACTAAACACCAAATCACTTTTTTAATCTTTCCGACGTGAGTTTCTCTAATCATCTCCTGATCCACTGAATCTAAGATTGAATCACCTCCTGATGATGCTGAACATGCCTGAACATGGTTAGCGAAACGCGCGTCGAAAAGTAAAAAAAAATATTTGGTGTTTAGTGGCAAATATCTTCGAGTTTAGTTACTATTATGCCCACTGTTGTATTGCAATATTATCACGAAAAAGTTAAATATAATGAAACGGATTCAAAAAGACAATTAAAAATGAAAAATCAGCTTTAATTGCTTGTAATGTACAACTTATTTTGAACGCAGTAGAAAAAGAGTGAAACATATATTTTAATGGTTATTGATTTCTGATAATATTAATGTGATTTATCAGTGTTAATTATCTCCATTTTGCAAGTGAAATACTTGATGTTCATGGAATGATTTCTACGAGATTATATGACGAGCGGAAGCCACCGTCAAAACATCTTCGGATGGATTGTTGACCCTATTGAAAAAAAGGCAGGTGGTGTCAATGAGCTACAGTCGCTTGTGAAATAGTTGCGAGACGACAACTTTATAAAACTTGATCCTTTCCATATCTTCAAGGGGATAAATTCGATTTTGATATATTTCTTTGCATTAATATATTTAAACAACGTGTCGTAATAATTTTTATAGTAATATTAAATATTTAATTTTCAAATATATATATTTTTTGCCAGTACGTTATGTTTTAAGCCGAATACAATTCATCGTTATTTATACAGAGCCTTCATTTAATCCCAAAACCCACATGACCTATAAATGTGGCCAACCAAGACGACAAATTGGTAATGATTAACCCTAAATCACCAATTTTCTTGAGCTACGACATACAATTATTCGTTTTTTTTCATTGTTATAAATAATCTTTTTCTTTTAATGCATGTACAACATAACATTTGACCAGCCCTACATTATTTTATTTTGAATATAAAGTAAAAAAAAATTAAAACTACTTCATCGGAGCAGATGTCATGGAAGAAAGAAAGAAGAGAAGCGTATACCGTAATTTTTCATGGAACATATTGTTGAAATGCAAACAACGAATATTATTTCTTTTAATTAATCAAATGTGTTTAAGAGGTGCTAAATAGTTTTTGTTGTCCAGGAAGCATAGAAACTAATAAAAACCTTAAAGAAGAAAACCAATAAATTGGGAACAAATCTCGATGACAGTTCTAGAGGAAATTTTAGAAATATTTTTTTTTGGTGCAAATGATACCACTTTTAAATAATTCAACATAAAGAAATGAAAGGTCCTAAACTTAAATAAATCACTAGTCACGTGGGTTGCAGGATTAAATGAAGGCTCTGAATTTTCTGGCAGGAGAAATTTTACCATTTTACTGAATTGTTATGTACACCCATCAAAACAATCTAAGGGACGACTATATAAAAGTCTTTAAAATAGAGTATTTAATTAGTACTGTTAGTAAACTAATGTTTGGGTTTTTCGTTGACAACTTCTTTATTGAATACTTCAATCATTTGCTCTAAGCAAAGCCATAAAAATAAAGAGATGCAAAAAACATGCATTCTGCTTAATCAGGCACATCGCTGCTTAATGTTTTCTTTCATATTGAATCTCGACGCGAACTTAAAACATGTTCACTTCTTGCACAATCTACGTATTCCAAAGTTTTGGAGACAACTGAGCCAAGTTTCTTAGATTACCTCACCAACTACCTCCGATATTACTTATAAAAACCACCGTCCACCTCTTTCACTTGGCATGAATAAATCAGTCCCGATATTTATTAGACTAACCCTTATGACTATAATGCACCTTCGGGATTTACCCAATTTGAAATTATCAATGTCATTCAATTCAAAAGTTGTTCTTACGTATTAAACACCACTTTCTGTCATAAAAGCCATCTACCTAACATATCCCACAGATGTAGGATTGAGATCTGGTGATAACGCAGGCCATGGACATACATCAGCTCGTGATCTTTGAGATATATACGTACCACTTTAGCCGCTTAAGGATGCGTATTGTCATGCATCAGTCGAAATTGGGTACCAACTCATGCAAAAGGTATCCCAACGGGCTGAAGAATGATGTCGCGATAGTCAGATGCTTTTAAAAATTGTCAAACAAGCCAACGAGGTCAGTTCTTCCACCAATGGAGGTACCACCCCAAACCAGTAACCTTGCTATGATGTCTGTGAACTTCCGAAACTGTTGCTAAGCATTCGGGGTTTCCAGATCGTCGTTACATTCTTGTTTTATGTATATCTGGAGCCAGTCCAAATCGACCACACCCATCAGAGAACAAAACAGCGGCCATAACGTACCTATGCCAGATTGAGCATTCTTGAACGGGATTTCATTTGGATATTACAGGTACTCCACAGGTCTTCGACCAGTAAGGCTGCCGTCATGGGATCTATTCCTGATGGTTTGGTTACTAACAACTTGATGTGGCACTCAGCCGATTCGTTATTTGCGATGCTGTAATATTGCGTCTCCGTAAAGCCTCCAGTTGAGAAAACGTCTTGGAATTAATTAATGCTTCTCGTTCGGCTATGTCACCTGTTTCTTGAAATCTTAGCCATAAATGATTAATTATACTTCGGTGGACGTCAATGGATTCAACTACTGCAATTCGACTCATGTTCCTGAATCATTCCTACTGCACATAATTGGCTGTCACGATAACAATTGCTGAATCTTATCAATTACTGAATCAAAAATCAATTTACTCTAACGTATGTTGCCAACATTATTTTTAAGATCTTTATACCAGGTGTGGCCGACAATGTCATTTTATTGCTACGACAGTATCTTTCAAAACGATATTGAAGTTAAACGATTTTGAGTTAGCGTCATATTTTTTTCGTGTGGTAAACGTGGAGTTTCCAGGCAAATAAAGAGCATTTGCGGCACGTACAGCTTTTCTTGTGGTGATTTCGACTTGAAAGATAAAGAACGCCCAGGTCAACCGATACAAATTGAATATGCCGAATTGCAAGCATTGTTGGAAGAAGACGATATGCAAACTCAACTACAAATGGGAAAGAGGTTAAATGAACAAACCATTTGTGCATGCCATGGAAAAGATCCAGAAGATAGGAAAATGAGCACTACATCAGCTGAACGACATATAGGTGGAAAAGCAAAAAACGGTGTGTGAAGTTTGCTTTCTTGGGCATGAAAGAGAGACTTTTTTTGCATCGGATCGTGACTGGAGACGAGAAATGGATATATTTTGAGAACCCAATTCGCAAAAAATCATGGGTTGACCCAGGACAACCATCAACACCGACCGCAAGACTGAATCGCTTTGGAAAGAAGACAATGCTGTGCATTTGGTAGAATCAGAAAGGAGTCGTGTTCCATGAGCTTCTGAAACCAGGTGAAACAGTTAATATCATTCGCTACCACCAACAAAGGTCAATTTGAACCACGACTTGATCGAAAAGCGACCAGAGTAGACTACAAAACACGGAAAAGTGTTCACACTCAGCGAAAAGGGTCAGAGACACCATTTCTGCACTTAGCTGGAAACTCTTGCCCCACCCTCCGTATTCATCAGATTTGGCCTCTTCCGACTACCACTCTCTTTTCATCAATTCTCGCGCACTTTCCATGAAACACTTCATAAATTACGGAGATATCGAAATGGTTTGATGACTAGGTCTTATCAAAAAATGTAAGGTTTTTCTGGGAGCTGGGAAAAATATGCAGCTAGCGATAGCGTATACTTTGAATAAACCATTTTTTACCGTCCTCCTAAATTTAACGTTTTTTCTTAAGAAAAAATTAAGATTTATTAACCGCAGGATTATTATCCTGATATTGTCCATTGGAATATGTTGATATGTGTATCTAAGGAGCGTGAGCCAACTAAAGTACTATGCTAATGTTTCTTGAGGCTATTTATTCACAGAGTATTCGTTCAGACTATTATGACGTATTTTTGTTTAACGAAAGAGCTTTCTTGGCTAGTGGCCACTTTATTAGTAGAAAAAATTTAAGTAAAAACATACAATTAAACAGGAAAACTCTTTCATTGTACATTTGTGATAAATTCCCATTAAATAGAAGTCAACACAATCTAAAAAATCACTGAATGAAAAATCAAAAAAGCTGTCATATTAATTTTACTAGATATATTTGAAGGGCAGTTGTTTTATTCAAAAGTTTAACACTTATCTTCTTCCTGTAGTATTACTCAGTTAGCCTAAAGCTCATTCAACTTTCCAGCTGAGCCCTCTACCAGTTGTTAATGTGCAATACTTCTGCTATTTTTGGTCTATCTCTTTTTCTGTTATCCCCTATTCATCCCTCCATGATTTTCCTTGATATTTAGATGTCTGGCATTCTCGCCACGTATCTCGCCCATCTGAGTCGCTGAACCCTTACATCGTCTGCCTGGACTGGACTTTATCACTTATTTTACCCTCTTGGTGAATTGAGAGCTAAGTTCATATTTCATTGAACGATGATCAATTCGCCGGGCTTGTTTCATTCCCGGGTACTTGTATGTGTCTATGGCCATCGTTGTCTTGATAGTTTGGTCATTAAGTGTCCTAAAGGCGTTGTTTTAAAGTTTGCCTCTGTTGATACTGATAGTTCGACATTTTTCTAATCCAAACTCTATTGCGATATCACCAGAAAATTCCTCTACTACTTTTTGCTCGAGGTGATTTTTTAACAAGACAAACAATTTTAGGTCGTCCAAGTAAAGTAAATAGTTTAGCCTCATAATGTATTTGTTGTTTTTTAAGCTAAAACCATACTTTTTTAATCGGTGTGAGTTTAATCGGTGTGAAAGAGGATTCAAGGCGATACAAAACCAAAGAGGATTTGGCAGTCTCATTGAAAAATACCTCTTCGAACAGGGATGTTGTCTGTTATATTATTGTCTAATAAAACTTTTCAGGAGATTGATCAAAGATGGACACATTTTATAGATATTCAAAACTTCTATAAACCATTATTGTGGAACGAAATCAAAAGCAGAAATCGGCGGACGGAATCAAAAATATATCCAGATTTTAGTACAATTTCTTGAATTCGAAGTTATACCTGATCCTCCAAAATCCATTGTTATTCACACCACCAAAAATTCTCCCGAATACTCTTCTTTCAGATACTGCAAGCATTTTGTCTGTTTTCTTTGTGGGGTCCACGTCTCGCAGTCATAAGTAACTACTGGCTGAATTACTATTTCATCGATCTTAATTTTCGCTTTCCTTTGAATAAGTAGATCTTAGGACAGAATGCAGGGAATAAGTCATTTTACCTCTCTTAATACGATTTCTGATATTTCCTGTGATGTTTTCGTCAAGTTTGCTTTCCAGATATGTAAATTCCTTCTCAACTTCAATATTGTCATCACCGATTACCCAGTTCTATTCTTTTGGATTGGATCTTTTTTCCATGACCTTTGTTTTATCTCTATTTATTTCTAGACTGACTCTTTTGTTAGTACGTTTAGGTCATCTGCATATCTTACGATCAGTTTTTCTTTATTTACTACACTACTGATAATTTCATATTATCTGTGCTATGGGAGCGTTCTTTCAATAAATATTATTGTTTGTGGTTATTTGCATGATTGTAAGACTATGTTTATATGATTTTGCTTAAAAATTATAAAATTCTAAAATATAAAAGTTATAAAATTACAATATTGTTAAATTACATCTTGCGATGTTGTCTCTTTAAAAAATGCAAGCATCTAATTCATGACTGTAAAGTGGACCTAATATTTTATGAGTTAACATGAGCGTTTCGTCATTCTTGTTGCTACTGGTGAAGTTCAGGTTCGAAAATTCTAGGTAAATCTGAAATGTATGAGTTTTTCAATAAGAGTGTCAGAACATTTAAACGAAATAGCGGCAACATTGTTTGAAAAATAAATGTCATCAAGTCTCATGGACTGCTCTGTTCAGTACATTGTATCAATTCACCATGGAAAGATACTCGCCTGTAAAAATTGGAAAATGAAAGGTAACTTCTATTTTGATGGGTAATTTCTATATTGATGCTATATGTGTGCACTGCACGTATGCAAGTGCTTTCGGAAACTTGTTGGGGATCGAGATTGAGTGCAGATTCTAATATAGAGACAGTGTCAATATTACTAAAATATTTTCAGGACACATAGACGACAAGAACATGAATTTTAGTAATTGAAATTGAAAATACATAAATCATCTTATTTATCATGGTCATTCTAAAAGTCTTTCCACTTCAACAGGTGAACAACTTGCCAATATGCCCGAAGATTTGTGCTTCTTGCTCACAATAGACTAATAAGATGAACAAAATACTTTTAGTTAATTAATTGATAGTATACCTTTTATTAGATCACTCCAGATACTTTTTGATATTAGTAGACTGATGATTTAAAAGGTTACTTTAACGTGACCTAATTTTTTTCTTCTTAAACTATGTTTATTCGTTTAGAATGTACTTATGTAAAATGTTATTAAGGATCTATTCGGTGAAATGGTAATATTTGTCACGCTTCCGAAGATATCGAGGCCAGAACGAAGCTTAGGAAAATTATTTTTTTGTAGACATATTTATAATTCCAAATGATCAGATCTAGAACAAAAGTTGGTAATAGTTGTACGTGAACAATTCGTCAGATTTAATTTCACGTTCGTTAATTTTCTGTACCATGCTTTGACCTATATATAAATTTATTGATACACTTAATTTAGATCTGATTACATGATCGGCGCCTTAATTTTCCAACCCTCTAAAAGAGGGACGATTTTAAAGGGGATGTTAGGAGGTATGTAATGAGCAATTTAGTGTGCTGTTTTACAATGGATATATACAAAGATAATTTTTCTTAGTTATATATATATATATATATATATATATATATATATATATATATATATATATATATATATATATATATATATATATTTAAATTTAATAATTAAATTAATCGACAGATAAGAAATTTAAGATTGAGGCCCTAGTAGAAAGCTTTGGCAATTTGTCAACTCGTTTTTTAAAACGATTTAGGGGTTTCAACTCAACATTCTTATTTTGATTACTTAACAAGCCCCTTTATGAAATATTTTAAATCAAAACAAATTGCAGGAATGTAAAAGGGACAAAGAGGAAAATAAAACCAATACCTAATTTGAACATCCAGGAAAATAAAGGTGAACATGATGAACATTTCCAACGCTTACTCCCCGTCAAAAGATGACACCACTAGAAATAGTAAAAAAAAAATTAAAAAGTCTCGTTTTCCGTGATATATATATATATATATATATATATATATATATATATATATATATATATATATATATATATATATATATATATATATATATATGTATGTATATATACATATATAGAATGTATATATACATATATAGAATGTATATATACATATATAGAATGTATATATAGATATATAGATATATAGAAAAAGTAGGTTGAAATTATATGGACATATCAGTAGACTCCCACCGGCAGGTCTCACCAACAAAATTCTTACATAGATACAAGGGGTCAAGTCAACAGTACCATGATCGCACAAGTTAAAACTGATCTGGGAAGGGCACAAATGTATCCAACAGAGATAGAGGACAGAAACAAGTAACATAAACAAAATACATATGTGGGACGTTGCATCAGAGAGCGAAGTTTCAAGGAGATCGGGGACAAGGTGGACGGAGGAGAGAAAGAGGATCCACGGAGAAAGGATGAGAGAGGTGTGGAAGATCAGAAAGAATATTCAAAAATGAGTCGGAATCCTTTGCGTGATCCAACCGGGTCTGTACCCACCTAGTAATAATAATAATAATATACATATATATATATATATATATATATATATATATATATATATATATATATATATATATATATATATATATATATATATATATATATATATATATACCTTTTGGAGAAATTTTGAAGTCAGATTTTATTTTTCCATCCCAAGCAGAATATTGTTTCTAAGAAGCATGTAAACTGTCAAATATTGAAATTATGACGTGGCACATAAGAAAAAAAATAAATCAAGAGAATTTGATAATAAGTTTCACACATATGTTGGACGTGACCGGAAGTGGGCTTCCAGAAGGTCTACCCCCTATATGTGGTTATGACTTTTTCATTCAACTTCAACACATTCTAGCGATGATTTTTTTGAGGTTTGTGAACAAATGAAAGTCAGGGGTTTCAAATCTAACAAATACTATTAATGTTACAACATTTGATATTTTAATTAATTGAATGTATCCATTGCCAAAACACGTTTGGAAGTTGCTGCATTCTCCTTATTAAAAATGATCTTTCTCGTGTTTTTGTTTATTAAACTTGTCATAAAATCTAGCATAGTATACTCCAGTTGTTTTATCTTTCACTAGAAAATCAATCATCTCCATTCCTTTTACATCCAGAATAACACAAGATCCATACCAGTCAGTACCCTTCCTACCCATAATGCCATTTTTACCTTCTTTGGTGTGCTTCATGACGGTTATTCTGGTTAAAACTTTTGTTGCAAAATCGATGTTTTATGATTTTATAAATTTCAAACAAGAATTCCCCGACGGAACATTTCTTATAAAACTCAATTCTACCATATACGTCTTCATTGTAGCTGTTGAAATATCTTCTTTTTATTTTTCTTTTATCCTATTTCTTTTTACTTGTATTTTTAACCTTTTTTTATTTTTGACCCATCCAAATTCGACCACGATTGGCGTCGCTTAACTTCAATTATTTTTAACGGAAGCCCTTCGTGATGTGGCTGGCCCTGGCCCATAATATAATCTTTATAATCTATATATGTAGCTGTGGAGCTACAGCCCATCAGTAAACCTTTTTTGTGCAGCTTTTGATGTACAGTAGTTCTTCAGCATCTCTTACATTGTTTTGTCATCGTTTCTTTGGTCTACCTTTTTTTCGGTTACACCCTTCTCCAATTTCCATTATCATCCAGTACGTAAAAAATTCTCCTGAATATTCATTTTTCCAATACTGCAAACATTTATTTTGTTTTATTTGTAATGGTCTACGTCTCGCAGCTATAAGTGATTACTAACTGAATGAGTGTTTTTTAGATCTTAATTTACGTGCTTCTTTAAATGAGTTTTGATCTTATATATATTCATAAGAACAATAATGCAGCATTTTGGTTCGAAGATTTTTTTCGTTTGAGATTACTTTCTATAACAATAATCTCTTTGACCAGCTCAGCTTCAGTTTCGGCGGTTTTCTTAGTTACTACATTCTGCGATGAAAAAATAATTTATTTAGTCAATGTGATGGTGTAGAATACACCATTACTGTGATCTGGCTGGACTGTGGATACTGTTAATCTGGCCGATCATGGACTATGGCCATGGCCGATCGTATCTAGGATAGGACCTTAGGTCGAACGGACTAAAGAAAAGAAAACAAAATAGGATTAACGAAATATAGATCTCGTGGTTACGGACGAAAAGCCCGTCCCTGCCGAAAACACCCGTCACGAAGACAGCACGACAAGACAAATAAACAGAATTACCTGAACCGTACATCTGGTGAGGTCCAGGTATGAGACCGACAGGTCGTAAAACAGCTTGGGTTACTCAGTCACCACGGCCGAGGTGTGTCGGCATCTATTTTTCTCTTTTTTTCTTTTCGCATAAATAAATCGTATTCAGGGAGTTGGAAAAAAGGTCGGCGTCATTATGGTAGGAGAGCAGAAGTCGTAATTTCGTATTGTCGAACGAGTACTTTAGAATATCGAGGACATTATCGAGTTCGACAAACCTAGTCAATTAAAATTTTATAGTATTTTGATGAGGGTTATAATGTATAACTAATTATTTTTCAATAATAGGTTTTGTTTTCGTTTTGAACGTCAAATGCGTGTTTAATGTCTTGTCATTCAACTGGGTGGCATATATAAATAAATATTGAGACATTTTGTTAGGTGAATAAGAACAATGTTCATTAGTTTATTTGTAGTTTATTCCTTAAATAATAACAAATTATTATTTGGCAAATATGCTTTTACACATATTTGATTAAAGTGACATTTCTTTTCATATTCTTTCTATTGGCGATACATGAGATGTCATACAACGACAAAAACTTTCACTTTTTCCTCCTGTGTTCTGTAGCGTCATCTCTTTTTAAAAATTATCAGTAGTCGTCCAATATAAATGGGTTTCAAAGTCCCGGGTATCTTACTTCCATAGTCCTGATGCCCTGGTGAAATCTCTCTTCTTGTTTGTCGCTTACTGCACCCAAATTTTCCGGAAAAAAATCCAAATGGGAATGTATAAAATGCATTTTTAAGGATATGCGACACCCTAGTATTTCATAGACTTTCAAGAGTTTATCTATGAGAGTTTTATAGTTTTCATGTTTCTTATTGCCCAAAAATCATTTCACTACACTTACAAAACACTTCCAAGCTGCCAATTCATTTTCATTTAATTTTTCTTGAAAACGGATATCACCTAAAAGCTTCTTTATTTGAGGTCCAATAAATATGCCTTCTTTTAGTTTTGCATCACTTAATCGGGGAAATATTTCTTTAGGTACTTAAAACCGTTATCTAGTTTGTCAATGGCTTTGACAAAGTTTTTCATTAGTCCAAGCTTAATATGGAGAGGCGGAAGAATCACTTTTTTTGGGTTAACAAGAGGGGCATATTTTATGTTTGGGAGTACCAAGTTCTACGAGGCCAATATTTCTTACTGTTATATTCTTTTGTGGTCCTACTGCCCCATGGGCACAAAAAACAGCAATACTTCGTAAAGCCTCCTTGTCCTAGCAATATACGTATAAGGTACAAATAAATTCAACCCATGATGAAAAAGAGAAGCAGGAACTTGAAAATGGAACGTGCTAGGCCATTTCTGTGAAAAGGTGTTTTAATAACTACCTAAATGAAACATAAAAAGCGCATTTTCATTAGTGTTACAAAAATCATGTCGACCAGGGTTATCAAATAGAGGTTATTTAAGGTCTTGTTATCATTCTAATGGGGTGGCATATATAAATAATAATTTAGAAATTTTGCTAGGTGAATAAGTTTGATTTTTTTGCTTTAATGCATCATCACTATATTTCTTCTCGAAACTAAGGCTTTTGAGATTAAGACCAGTGTTAAAGAAAAAGTCACAAGAGAGAGACACTTGATATTGTCGTCAATGGTGAACCACTGGAAGAAGTAGCATTCTTACCATAATTCGGAAGTCAAATTTCTGCTCTGTCGACATGTAAGAAATGTGCCCGTTTTGGATGTCTAAAGAGAAGGGTGTTTTGTGTCCAAGACTTAAAGAAATACACTAAAATCAGTATTTACAATACCATCATAATTTCATTTTTTCGGTATGGAGCCGAATCCTGTGTCTTGTATCGGAAGCAAATAAAACAACTCGAGATATTTCATCAAGGCTGCCTCCGGATAATATTGATAATAATTGGCAAGACTCTCAAGCTAATGTAGAGGTACTTGAAAGACCCAACACTTTTAGCATAGAATCCTAGATCATAAAAGCTCAGCTGATATAGTTAGGTTATTATTAAAGAATGCAAGAAACGGAATTGGGGAGGTTCAAAAAGAAGAGGTCATACAAGGACGTCATAAAATCGTGTCTAAAGAACTCTGTATTATGAGAGATTTTGGGATTTTCGTGATGTGTCGCTTATAGACTGCCAGTCAAGAGGAAGGCAAAGGCATCAACGAGGAATGCTATGCTTTACTACTTAAATATTACTATTTGGGCTAAAGGTTCACATCTAAGTAAAGAGAATTTGCTCGTTCATTACCATAATGCACCTGCACGCACGTATTGGATTTTTTGATACGAAACTTCAAGATTTACTCTTCGAAGTGTTTCCACTTGCGCCAGATTTGACTTCCAGAGCTTACTTACTACTTGCTCTTCCCACACTTGAAGAAGTGATTCGCTGGACGAAGATTCACTTCAAATGATGAGGTTGAAGCTAAGACAACCGCTTATTTTGCACATGTGGACAAATCGCATTACGCTGGGGATATTAAAAAATTGGAACCTTGTTGGTCTAATTTTATTAAATTGCAAGGTGACTAAGTTGAAATTTTTTTAGATCTCAGAAGTCTTGTGTTTTTTGTTAACCCAAGCACTTTTTAAATGATTCTCGTATAGTTTGACTCTATCAGGGCTTTGATTCAAAATCAGAATATGTAGATTTTTTTTGGAAGATGCTTGAAAGGTTTATTTTTACTACGGGGTTACCAAAACCCCACCTGGGTAATTGAAATAAGTGAAAGAAAAAGAAGTGTTTTGCTTTCAATTAATTTTTAATATGTTAACTGATAGGTATAAATTTTATTATGGTTTTTATACGAGACTATTTTTTTCGTGAGTTTTAATAAATATTAGATTAATGTTAGTATAAATTTATTTTGAAAAGTAGGTTTATTTTTTTTTAAGATTAGATTTTTTTTTTTTATTAGACTTATTTTTATTATTAGATAAAGATTTTGAGGAAGTATCTGCAAACGACCTGTTTTAGCGGAAAATTTTTTGGTTTAATTTAAAAATGCCAATAAGAGTCTCGGTTTTTAAAATGCCTGAATTTACTTGTTGATTATCCACTTTAAGATAATTTAGCATTTCTCAATGATTTTCTTACGGTTTGAAAAATTCTCGATGATTATGTTAATGTTATTGTGAAACCGAAAGAGTGAATCATTTTGCCTTTTTATCAACTTCGTCTTCCTAACTGAATTTCCGAAAGTGTAAACCTCCTTAGGTCCATACACTTCGCCAAACGATTTTGAAACTTTTTTATACCTTCCAAAAAGTAGGACTTGTAGAACTATGCGAAATCGCAACCTATTGAGGCGATGATCTCTAATTATTTTATGTGAATTTATTTTTAAGCAGCCACTTGTTCATATTTAGATAGAGAAAGTAGTAGGAGAGACCCAAGTCCGGGTAAAAGAGTGGATGTGGCATCAATTCATAACGCAAATTGACTAATTTTGCTGATTCAACGGCAAATGGACGGGTGCATTTATTCGTCAAATGAGCACATTTTTTATCAACTCATCGTGAAATTTGGTCAATAATGCGGAATATTACTCTCCTGTGATCGTCTTTGCCTTTTCCAAATGCTCGTAGATAATGACTTACGAATCCCGAAAAACAGTAGCCATATACTTTCAGGTCGATGGAAGCATCTCATTCTTCGGAATGAAATACAAAAGAGCAGCGTGTAGATAATACTTTTTCAACTTTTCATCGGTTTCCGCGATGATTTTTCCACGGGGAAAGTAGTGTTTAATCACCACATGCGTTTTTTCCCCTAATGGCAAAGATATCGACCTTATCTGCCTTCGAAGGTAGTCAAAAGAAAACTAAATATAATATCAACTTAATATTTATGGAGTATTAATAAAAAGGACACTACCATTCAGATATGCGCCATTTGTCGGAAAACTGTCTGACTTTTTACTCTATCCTGGTGCTAAAAACATTTCTGTTTGTTAGTCCATAGACTATCACTAGCCATCACCTTTGAATGCATTTATTTACACATGCTTTCATTGAGAGTAGTGAATCTATCTATGTGAATATTGTGTGTCCACACAATTGAGCAATTACGTTTTCCATTTATTCTTTGTTAAACATTACCGACCTTGCAAAAATTGACGCCAATTAAATTGTAAATTAAAAACAGTAGAAAAATAGTAAACATAACCCATGTATTAACACGTAAATATCACAGTAGTATTTTTTATATAATGTAAGGTTTTCTCAGCGATATTTACAACTAGTGTCATAACGAAACGGAAATGTTAAATTAAACATGTTTCAATTTTATTTATTATACTAAATTATTATCAGTAGAGGGATTATGCGTATTTAAACTTGATTTTTTTGTTGTGTTTAAATATCTAGTCAAATAAAAAAATGTCGGGATCGGAGCATTTAAACAGTTGAAACAGTTAGTTTCTTTTTAATTATGTCTAGAAGTATTTTTGCTTTAGCAGAATTACGTTCGATTATCAAGTTGTTCGGGTTATACTTAAAACTTTTAATATATACGAGGTGTATAAATTAAGTTTGAGACTGATTTTTTAATAATTTTTCCTAATTGTTCTCCTTCAAAATAGTTGCCTTGGGAAATCACACAGCAGCGCTGGAGACAGTTTGTCCACTCTTCATAGCAGTGCTGAAACTCAGATACTGGAATCGTTCTCAGCTGATCGGTTACCGCAATATTCAATATCCTGGTTGTTGTCAGTCAAAATTGTGTCCTTTGAGCTGAATTTTCAATCTTAGGAAAAGGCAGCAGTAACAAGTATTCAAGTCGGCGAATAAGGGGGTTGTGGAGCAACAGTGATGTTTTTACTTGCCAACAACTCGTTAATAGAAATCGTTGATGTGACAAGGCGCTTTGTCGAGGTGCAGCAACCAGATGTTTTTTATGTTCGGTCTCCCACGAATGTGTTGGTTTATTGTTTGGCCTTTAGCTATCCAAAAAAAGGCAAATCAGCATGCTTTTGATCTTGATTTGCTTATTCTGGCTTTTTTTGGTCGTGGTCGGATCGGAGTGTGTCGTTCCTGGCTCTAGCGCTTCGTGATCATTGTATTCAAAAATCCAACGTGAAAAACGTAAGATGAATGACTAATGAGTATTTCAATTATAAAAAGTCAAGACATGTTTCCTACTTGTTGTCCTTTTGATTCTGCCAAGGGTTTTTCAGAGCCATTTTCGCGTAAATTTTCTCCCTCTCCAATTCATTAGCAAAAATCTGATGAAAGGTTCTGTGAATCAAATTCAACTCTCCCCATCAACTATATGGATATTTTCATCACTTCTCCTGCAATTGAAGATCTTCTACTTCGAGGTTCAACTTCGAGTCTTGGCCTTCTGAAAATGCCTTGAAAACACTTTTTTCATAGACCTATTGAACTGTGTCTCAAGTCTAAAACAAAACTTAATAACGCCTCGCTGTTCGAAATTATGCATTTTCATTTAATTAATTTTATTTTTCATTCATTTTTTGAACGAACTAGAAAAGTCCGGTTCACGAAAAGAATTGCTACGGACCACCAATGAAGTGCAAACTCGTACTGAAAATCCATCATATGATGACCTGCCTCCCCTCCAAAGGCGGAGCCTACATTGTGGCCAGATCGAACCCACGCCATCAATATCATTACTTTATTACCCCTCGTATTTGATAATAAAAATTAATTAAAAAATCTCCCAATCAAATTCATTTTACTCTATGGTTTGAGGCCATCAATATGCATTTTTTAATTATGCGCCACCACGTTTAAATTCAGCAGCCCCCTTTTTTATTGTCAAAAACGAAGAAAAAAGTAAAGTTTTGGGATTTGAGGCGCAACTGAGAAGGCTATTTAGCGACTGGACCTACAGCTTAACGTGGGTTCCGAACCACGGTCATCAGCTACCGAAAACCCCGGTCAGCACCCACCTCGGGCTATCAACCCTTGGTTTTGTGCTTAACCGAAAATATCTCGAGAAGCCTACCGACTGGCGAGTGACCAACGTAGAAAGCCTCTCAGAAGGCATCCGGCCTTACCCAGCCTCGAACTGGCGTGACTGAGGGGTGATTCCTTGTCAGATTTTACACTCTTACCTAGAAACATTCACAAGAATTTTAGAAAAACTTTTTTGCCTAGTACGGGATTCGAACCCGGTCCACATTAACAGCCGTAACGTAAGGCTAACGCCTTAGACACCACAGCTAATGTGGCTCCAACGAAGAAAAAGAACCTTTTAAATTGGAATCAAATACTTTTGTATGTCCCTCGGGGTTAATCCACCATAACAACTTACTTTATAACAGTTTTAACTTCAATTTGATCAGAATATCTTCATTTTTCAGAAAATGTCAATACTTGTTTACTATATTTGATTACCATAAATAAACAATTAAACGCATGCGTCTGAAATTTCGCAGCACGTCATCTACCAAGTTCTGGTTTGACAAATATCATAGTCAGTTAGTCATACTTGCGCCATTTGTGTCAGACCGGTCACCGTACTTAGATGTATGTTTTGAAGTCTATAATTGAAATCGGCTATGAAATTTGGTTCGAAGTTTGGAAAGGAAAATGATTGTGAAGCATAAGGAATTTGAATGCTTAGGTTCGCCGTTTGAGTTTACTTGAATATGTCTCAACACTTTTGTAATTTGGGTGGTACTTGACTGGTTTCACTGGTTCACCATGAGTAGTCATTAATATCCAATTCAGTATACTACGTTGTCAATCTGCGACCTACGAAGGTCTCAGTTATTTAATGACTCGTTAATTACAGGTTGTTAAACTGTCAGATATTCGAAATTATTCGTTTAAATAACAACAAGCACGATTTAGCTTATAAAATATATATTTATGTCTCTCCTTCTCTTTCTCTCTCCCACAAAATATGTTTAAGCCTCTTGTGGCTTAAAATACCACTTTTTGCTTTATTTAAATGTTCTTAAAATTATTATGTAAAAAAGAACTTTATTAAACTCGAAGATATTTATCACAAAGCACCACTTTTTTATCTTCTTGACGCATGTTTCGCCACCCATGTTAGCATCATCAGGAAATGATTCAATCTATTATTCATATTATCACGATAAGCAGAGACAGGTCATATCCTGCTTGTTTTCTTTTCTATGATAATATTTATGTCGTGATAGAGGTTTTCAACGAATAGTTTTTTATTTGGCAGCAATTTTTTTTTCGCAAAAAACTATTCCGTAATCAGACCAGCTAGACTTTCGCACCAAAATTTTCATTAGTGATGAAACACTTTGCATTTAAACAAATACGTAAATGAACAAAGTTGACGTATATGGAATAAAGAAATTCCAAGAGAGATTATTGAACCATCGCTACATCCTCAAAGTGGTTTTTAGTTCGAAGAAGTCATTGGTCTGTGCTTTTTGAAAGATGATGTTGGTCAGCGGTTTTCGTTAAAGAACCGCGATTTCACAAAATGACGATCAAATTTTTCGTCTGTGAATTGGAACATGTGGACCTATGTGGAACAGTATGTAGTTCCAAAGAAATGGCGCTGAAAGGTAAATTAAAAGAATAGGTTGTCATTTACTGAATCTTCGTCCAGCGAGCTTCGAGTCACCTGTCTACTAATTTGGCGCATGTGATAGGTTATGGATTTATGCGCTAACGTATGCGTAGGCGCATTATTGTGGCGAAGAAACACTTTCCTTTGGACCAGATGTGGATTTTAATCTGAATACGCTCCAATGGGCCCAGTGGTAAAGCATAATACTTCCCGGTAATAATCCTTCCTTCTGCCAGCTGTATATGAGCACCACATCATAAAAATCCCAGAAAATCGCTTAGACCGCCGCTTCCTCTCTGAGTGTGTAATGGTGAATGCATATTTCATCTACTGTTATAAAATGTCTATGAAACTGAACATTATCGGGTTTCCACAGGTTTGAGAATTATTAATTCTAATGTATCTTGCCTAATGTATATATAATAATTTAAGAGAAATAATTCTCGTAAATTTAACCAACGATTACTTACAATCTTTTGAACAAAAAGTTTCCTTAAAATATGTTTACAAATGTAACCATTTCCGTGAAAAAACATTTTCTTAATAATTGGCAATGGCACCAATTTGTTGTTTCATCGTCCTCTGGAGCTATTATTTGAAAATAAAATATGGTTCTTTTTTTTACAAAAAGAAAGGAAAATTTACAGATTAATGTCTAAGTTGAAATTACTAGCACTAATTTTTCATACCATAACAGGTTTTAAACCTTTCACGCTACATTAAGAAAGACATGATTAATTATTTTATTAAATTATATGTTGAGATCTATTCTTCTATTGGAACCTTTGGTGTGAAACGCTAAACTTGAAGAGATTTACCACTAAACACCAAATCACTTTTAGAGATTAAATCATCTGTTGATGCTAACATGGTTAGCAAAACGTGCGTCGAGCAGTTCAAAAAAAGTGATTTGGTGTTTAGTGGTAAATCTCTTCAAGTTTAGATGTTCAGAATCAATATTTTTGTCGCCAACACGTGGGGATCATCTCAATTAATCAATACGATATTGCCACTTGCATTTTTTGACTGGTATATTTTTTTTTTTTTATGGTTTTAACAATGTTCATTAGTTTATTTTTTGTAGTTTATACGTTAAATAACAATCTATTATTATTTGCCAAGTATGCTTTTACATATATTTGCAATTTTTTTTCCGCAGAAAAAGGTTTTTGACGCTTCTTTCAAAGGACGTCAATCGACTATAGTTGACTAAATTTACGAAAGTAATTTTCTCTACCTATTTATTTGCAAAATATTTATTAAACAGATTTAGTGAGGCAAAACGCATATATATATATATATATATATATATATATATATATATATATATATATATATATATATATATATATATATATATATATATATATATATTTATTTATTTATTTATTTATTTATTTATTTATTTATCACTAAATCTGTTTAACAAATATTTTAGGCTGTATTACTTTTTTTCTATATAATTATTATATGAGTTCCTGCCGTTGTTCCGTTAAATTATTTTATTTACCACAACTAAAATAGATTTCGTAAAATTGGAAAGTCACGCAATATACAAATTAATCATTACAAGTATTTTTAAATTTATTTTAATTATCGTAAAAATGCTAATTTTAGTAAGTCGAACTTTTATGTTTTGAGTTAAGTTAGGTTAGGTTCGATTATATTTTATTTAATTACGTTTTGATTTAATTTTTATTGAATTGTTTTGAGTCAGTTTACTAAAAAAAAAATTATAGAGTATTTCCATGATTTTTTTAGCTCTTGTGAGACAATTCAAACACAATGAATCAGAATTTTTGTCATCTAAACTCTGCATCTCTCTTGTGATCGTATTTCCATTCTGTTATAAATTTATTCAATTATTGTTTGCTTTGATTGATTTTTAACGTATAATATTTGAAAGCAGGTGCTTTTTTTGTTTTTTATAGAAGTTGTATCATTATTGAACATTTTGGTTGGAAAAAAGATCTGGAAATCACCTTTAACGAAAGCACAAAGCACGCAAGTGGTACAGAACGTTCGGAAAAATGTCAAGAAGTCGTTGAAGACTTGTTGAAGACTTGGCTTAAGAGATGTGAATCGTCACATGAACAAAAGTTTTTTTTTTCTAAATAGCACTTGAGTAACAATAATGTTGATAATAACAATCTAGCCACATCAAATAAGTTACTGAGATAACCAAGCCGAACTATTAAATTCTCGAGAGAAAGGAAATACCTTTAACGGCATACGTGACACCTATCTCGTACATGTCCAAAAATGCATCATTGCCGCACGTTCTAGTGCATTGTAGGTCGATTGGGTCCCATCTGGGCCTGCATGAGCACCGAAATCTTGGAATCGAAACCAAAATGCCACCGCTAGACGATGGGACCTCATTCGCCACTCTAAAAACGATACAGTATGCGTAGAAATGGCCTTGACCTCAACGCTACTAGACAACCAAACAGCACATCGAGATTGTATCTGTACAGGGTGTGTCGTTTCCGCGGGGCTTATATTATTAATTATTGATTATTTATAATTTATGTTCTGAAAGTTTTAGAGGCATGCTATGGATACAGTGGTGCTCTGAAAAGTTCGATAACTATTTTATGATTTACTGAAATGAATGGGATTAAACATTAAAATTCAGGGTTGCGCACATGTTGATATCGTATTTAATGATGGGGAGAAAATTGGGGAGATTCAATAGACTCAGAAAGTCTATGGAATCCTTTTGTACGTTGTCAGGGCATCTTTGTTTCGGTCTGACCTTTTTTCGCTTCCCTGTTAGATCTCCCTTGAAAAATCATTTTTGAACGGCATGCCCTACTCACAACCTTAGGAATTTAATATGTTTTACTATACTTATATCTGTACACAACTTAATTTCATGATTGTATTTACTTCATCCATTTTAGTCACAAATTCTTTTAAATATTTTTCTTTGGAATCTAAATAACAATACCTCCTATTTTTTTTATCGTTGTCCAAACTTGGATTCGTAAATAACAACCGGTCTTATCATTGTTTTATAAACTCTTAGTTTGGTACTTGGAAAAATGCTTAACGTTAAACAATCGTCGAATTTAATGCTGAATTGAAATAATGCTTCTTCCATTTTCATAGCAAATTGTAGCAATTTGTGTTAGTTCTGCAAGTGAAAACTGCTCCATTTTCAAAACTCTTGATTTTTTAGTTTATTCTGAAACAAGAAAAAATGTTAAACGAAACATAAAATTTTCATTTAATGTGATAAATTTTCTTTTGTGCCAATTTGTGTCTGACATCTCGTTAATCTTAAATGTCTTTATAAGTTTCAGAAACAAGAAGTATTCTCAGGGATGTAGGTCAGACTCGATGTTTGCTAAATATTTTTAAGTCAAAAATTAGCAAACAGCAAAAATTTGGTTCCCATATACTGATATTTTATCCCCGTATGACACTCCTTCCATTTGGGACCGAAACAGTAAACTCAAAGAGATTTACCACTAAACACCAAAAATCTTTATTTAAGTTGTCGACGCGTGTTACGCTATCCATGTTAGTATCATCAAGATATGATCTAAAGGCCTTCATTCCAACGATGTGATCTAGTCTTTCTGTTTTCTAGCTCACTGTAATTCGTTTCATCATTTGTTTTTAATACATAGTTTCGGCGTTTTAGCTGCTACACAACTTCTTTGGCAAACAGATAATTATAAGTATTTTACTAATAATGATTAACACTAAATCTTCATTGAAATCGACAGTGACTTAAGGTACAGTTGAATGTCGATTTCGTTTAAAGGTTTAGTTAGTAGTTCCAGATATTTTGTCTTCTATTCCAAAAGCGTTGTGTTGTTTCACAGTCACGTGCTTGATTTGTGCGATTCAAAAACAAAGTTTATAGATTTAATCACTATCAGTACTTTGAACTTGATAATTTTTTTTAGGGTTTTTTTCAAGTAAATAACTGTTGGCTGAATGAAGATTATCTAATAAAACATCTATTCTTTCATTCACGAATCACAACGCACATTTCTAAGATATGCGCAAAGATGCTTATTGTTCTCACTAAAGATAACAGTAATTATCATTGTAGTGTAATTCTTAGTTTTTTTTTTGCAAATTTTTGAGAAAATTCTTTATTACCAAATTTTTAACGACGTTTAGCAACTGAAATACTCTCAATATTTTTGTCAGTATGATTCCCTCTTGGTTGAAGATTGAAATATAGCTTGTCACAAGCTAGGTATCCCTTCTAATAATTTTGCAAGTGTTACCGATTCGATTTTTATCCAAGCAGATTGTAGTTGATACATGAGAGTTTTCTATGTTGAATTAGATTGTTGCATATGCCGGTCTGGATGTTTTCACAAACATGGATTAGATTAAAGTCTGGTCTTTGAAGTGATTACTTCATAACTATAATTGTTCACGCTAACATTTCATTTGCTCTAAATATCTACGGCTAAGTCTTGAGGTGTATTTAGAATCATTATCCTGTTAGAACACGAAAATTTCTTGCATTTTTCGTATAGAAGATGATCTGGTGTTTGCTAGGTTTTTTTCTATAGCGTTCTTTTCTTAATATTCCATCTGTTTTTATCAAATTGTGTTCAGATGTACCGACAAAACAAATCCAAGTCATTATTGAACATTCCATATGATCTGTCGTTTCCGACAATGCGTTCTTTTTGAGCTGAGAATTTCAATTCGTCGTCTACAGCATCTTTTTTTACTTTATCAACGCCAATATGTGTGCCCTTGTCTAAATTCAATCTCATTGTCTTTACATAACAGCGATTTTCGAACAGAAATAATTTCGTGGGATCTAACTTCGCATAATTACCATTTAACTCTTCTATTTCTCTAATTCATCAATGCAATTACATGATATTCTGTAGAAAATGTCAATTTTGGACGTCCAGATGATTTTGTAAGAGTACTTAGAAGAATCTTTGGTATATTTTTTTCTCTTTTTTGGGTTTTTATTGCCACGATCTAAAGCTCAAAAAATATCAAAAACATCTGTTCTTATGTAAATAAAGAATCACTGGGTAAAAACAAAAAACCAAACGGAGACAAATTTCTCGGTGATTCTTTTCTGTAATAAATTGGCCTAACCAACAAAATTTTAAAAAATATAAAATTGTTTTAAAATAAATACAAACTTTTGAACGTTAACGTTTCAGGAAGTATTCTCCTCCCGTTTTCAAAACGAATCTAAAAATAAATTATATTAATTTCTATAAATTCTTAAAAGATAGGAAGTAAATATATTTTTTGTGTATATCATTGATACTTACATTGACAATTAGTTTTTAATGATAGTGACATACTACCAAAAAAAAAATATATATATATATATATATATATATATATATATATATATATATATATATATATATATATATATATATATTTATATATATATATTTATATATATATTTATATATATATATATATATATATATATATATATATATATATATATATATATATATATATATATATATATATATATATATATATATATATATATATATATATATATATATATATATATATATATATATATATATATATATATATATATATATATATATATATATATATATATAGGTAAGGTTTACATCAAAAACAAAAAAAAAGCAGGTCAAGGTCCACTGACAGGCTGTAGCACCCCACAGGAACAAGAAGGAGAAAATACCACTTTCCACCTTTTTTGTGAATTATGGTTCCAATTCTGATTGGAACCTTTGGTATCATATTACTAAACTTTAAAGAAATTTATCACAAAACAACAAATGACTTGTTTTTAATTCCTCGGCGTGCGTTTCGCTAACTATGTTAGCATCATCAGGATATGTTTCGGTCTAGAATGAATATACTATATCATATTGAATCATACAATACAATATATGACTATATTCTTTACGTAAAACCACTTAGCGATGCAAAAAAGAAGAAAACAAGAGTAATATCATTGCTCTTATTCATATCACGCACTGGCTGTAATAAAAAAATCTAAAAACAAAGTCTTTACTTGAATTGTAAAACGGGAATTTCCAGTAATGTTTAATATTTTATTCTCTCCATATTTTTACATTATCTCCAGTTAATGATCTAGCTATTATTTTTATATGTCCATATTTATAAAAATATTATATTGTTTCTTTTAGAGTTAAAATATACTGGTAGGCAAATATGGGCCCGAAAAGTTCGTAAAGATTTTTCATTAATAATTAATATTTACATATTAATTCATGTGCTATTTACAATATTTACGGTCAGATTAGCTTTGATTTGCCTTCAGTTAATCAAATTGATTCAAATTGAAAATTTAGGCCGATCACTTTTATTTACGCTGCATTATGTTTTTATAATTTTAAAAAGGGCAATAATGCTGTTCAAAAACAAGATTTCGCCCTTTACGCAAAGGGTTCTGTTTGAGGTAGGTCGCTTCAGGGTCCCTGATTTTAACCTACAAGACCGACAATGCTATGGACATTCCTCAATCACTCATGTCGACGAAATAAAGGCCATAATCGCCCAAGATCTACGCGCCACGGTCCGTGAAATAGCAGATAAATTAAATATTGAAAAATCGATCTTTTTGAGCATCTGAAAAAAAATGGGTATGTCTGTCGATACGATCCCTGGCGAGCTTAATTTAGCAAAATCGGTCCAACAGAATCTCGTGGACCGATTTCGTGCGATCTTTTGCTGAAAAACAATTCAAACTCCATTTCTGAAGCGGATTATGTACAACCACATGTAATGAAACATTCACTTTGAGCTTCTTCCATGCAACCAAATCATCAACACCGACCTCTAGTATACACAATTAAATCAACTGAAAGCAGCAATTGGAGAAAAACGGCCAGAATCAGGAAACAAGAAAAGTATCGTGTTTCATCATAGCAATGCACGACCACACTTTTGAATCATGGCCCAGCAAACATTGTTGAGCTTCAATTGGGATGTTTTCCCTCCATCCTACTCACGGACGTCGCACGTTCGGACTACCATCTATTCTGCTTCTTCCAAAATGTTTTAAATGAGAATGGAAACATTTTTAAACGGAAGAAAAAGTGAAAACCAACCGGTTGACATTTTTTGGCAATAAAGTTTTTTTTTAATGGCATTATGGACCTACCAGTACGCTGGCAAAAAGTTATAAATAATAATGGTAACTACGTAATAAACTAAATAAATATATACATAAACTATTTTCTTTTCTCTTTCTCTTAAAGAAATTCCTACGAATTTTCTGGACAACTGGATATATGTTTAGTGATCCCAGTTGTTACGTACAATACTTTAGATTTTAATAGTCCTATATTTAAGAAAGACAATGTCATCTTTGTACAACTAGTTGGAATTATTTGTAATTTTCCAGGAATACTTCGATTTAAAGCACTTCATAAGATAGAGGTTATTAAATCGGTCATCAAAAACAATATATTATTATTTGTATATATTTTTAGCGCAAGTTTGCTTACACTATCTTTTTTTTTTTCATTTGTCTTATCTAAATTAAATATTTAATTAGTCAAAATGAAGTAATTTTTGATCGCAATGGCTCAAACACAATTTGATCGTTCAATTTATTAATGTTCTGAACTATTTTTATTTTTTCTGATTGTTTGATCATACCTGGAAATATTTCAATATTTATTGATTCGGGATTTCTAACTGCTGGTATCAAATTTCACGCTACATCAGACCTTAATCTAGTTCATCGTTACTCAAATTGGGGATCGCGATAAAAATATAAGGGGGTCACAATGTGTTCAAGAAATATAACCCGTATACGAAACATGATTTTATTAAAATATTTTTAATTTATAAACAAGTGCTTATAAATTAAACAAACAACAATCTAATAAAATAAACTTAAATAAAGTAATAGCCAAAGTTGTTGAAATTATAATTTAATGCGACAGTTGATCATCGTTGGAAACACACGCATTAGCAAATTATTTTCCAGTGATAATAGACGATGTTTATATTTGGTTTTTGAAGCCACCATGGACGAGAAGCTTTTTTCACATAAGTAAAAAGTAGCGAAGGTGATCAATGTTTCAAACCTTCCGTTATTAGGCTTTCTTATTCACATCGTCGTACAAGCCAAAACTTATCTAAATCTTGAGTTAAAAATTCTAGTATAGTTTTATCGGCCGATATTTCAATAAGTAGGTTGTGAATCTCAATAGACAATTCAGCAGCTGCAACATTTTCATCAAACACATTGAGAACCCATCTTTTCGACAAATCATCGTTGGTATCTGGAAAATATTCTGGTAATTGAAGTTTTAATTCGCCTTGCTCTTCAACACGCGATCAATAACACAATTTTCTAAATCCATATTTTTGGTAATATAATCGGAATGCATCAAAACTGCGTTTTTCGAGGCATATAATCCAATCTTCTTGATGAAGACTTCATATTCTTGATGAAGACATTGATTTTGTCATTAATAAAATGTTTTTATTAAAGCCTTGTAAACTCCTATTTAAGTCGTCCAAATGTGAAAATATATCACTTTGTAAAGAAAGTTTCTCCATCCACCTATTTTTATCGGTAAAAAGATTTTCAATTCATCTCTCAATTCAAAAAGCCTCGTTAGAACTTTTCTTCGCGACAACCACCAGACTTCATGGAAAAGCAACGAGTCGTATTTTGGCACGCATTTCTTCGCACAGTGTAGGAAGCAATCTAGTCTGTAATCACACCACTGTTCCTCTCCGTTATCGCTTTCGCGCCATCAGTACATACCGCAATACATTTATTAAAGTCCAAGTTTTCGTTTTGAGTTGCATGAATAAAAACTTTAGAGTCTTTCACCAGTTGCACGACCAGGGATTGATTTGCAAAATAGCGATTTTCTTTAATTGACCTCTCTCATTCGTATCGGACAAAGCACAAAAATTGCGCCAAGTGCGTCACCTCTGTTGACTCGTCAAATCATCACATTGAACATGTCAATGGCAACGGGTAAAATGAGCTTTTCCGCAATCGTGTGTAAATAGGATGCCTGAAGTGCTTCGGTCTCATTACGGCTTATTTTGTTGATAGCAATTTCTTGATTTTTCAAAACGAGTACTTTGCACCCAAAGGATTCTAAGGGTTTATTTTATAAAGAAGGGTGCTTCATATTTTCCGCGGACAGACCTTGATAACAAAGAAAACATTACGGCTTGTCATCCAAGGCAGTGGATCCATATTTAAATATGTTTCATTGAACAATCTGGTATTTTTCTCTACTGTTTCACCAGATATAGACGGTGCATTTCGTTTTGTTACAAATTTGTCCATTTTATTTAATATTATTAATTTATTTTATTACCACACTGTTATTAATTTATTTAACGCCAAGTAACAGAAGAAATCGTAGTATTTAACATTGGGTGAGAGAGAAAATCTTAGTACTTCTTTTCCTAAAAACGAAATTAACAATGAAACTCATCGTCTCGTTCCTTTGTTTTTATTACCAAAGAACATAGCTTGTACGAACCTGCCTAAGCGCGCTCGTGGCGAATGTTCCATCGCATCCGCAAGCGGATGGCGCAAGGGGCACAGGCGGATCATTTTACAAATGCGTGCAAGTACAGGGCACAGGTTCGAACTCGTAATATATAGGGGGTTACACAAGTCTTGTAGTTCAGTATTTGTGGTATTTCACGATTCGTAAGAGTGTGAACACGCTCATAGGAGTTTATAAGCTATTTAAAAATAAAAACGATTCTGAAAAAAGGACGAATTGTCGCCATGTTAACCGGCCGATGTAAAATTTTGATAAACGTCAAATTAACGTATTGTAGTGAGGGGATCGCAACGTTTTTTTACTTAACCTTTTGGCTATTTAGTGGGTCGGACACTAAAAATGTTGTGAAACGATGATCTAGTTATTATGATTCCCTGTAACACCGTTTATTTCAACATTACTAAAAAACGTTGATCAGCAATAATAACTAAATACTAGGCTGTAACAAAAATGTTTCCTTTTTTTCCCCTTTGTTTATAAATAGAAGATTATACTTCACTCCTTAGAGGTTTATTCTAATTTCACAAACACTTTTAATAAAAACATTAAAATAAGTGAAATAAGTCGCATAGTTTTAAGCCATTATTTTTAAAAAATGCCTCAAAGTGACTGACGTCGCTCGTCGAAATTTGCAAAATAGTGGGAGAAGATACCGTGTCAATCCGCACCGCTCAAGTTCTGTTTTAAAATGTTCCGGGGTGGGGGAAACATGGGTCTCGAAGATAGGAAGAGGTTAGGTCGCCCACAGTCTCTCAATGCCTAGCCATGTATATACGAAAACAATGAACCGGGGTAAAGGACCTATTCCATTCAGTCAACTTTTTCAATTATTAATGTAGCGTTTGGTTAACTTAATAAAGTGATTAAGATCCGGTTCTACAATACAAGAATATACCAGGTATAAGCTATACTCAGAATAAACCTCCGTTACGCCCGTCCTATAGAACGGGAGTTTCAAATTTTATTCCAAGTATAGCTTATACCTGGTATATTATTGCATTGTATAACCGGCCCTTAGTGTTTAGTGCTAATTATGTTCGAATTTAATGCTTAACACACACACACACTTGATTAAATATTCTCCATATTATTTTCATCAAAATAAGTTTTGTTCCTTAAACTGCTAAAGTTTTTTTATACGAATTATCTAATGCAAACAACATCTCAGACAATAACCCAGAAAACGCAATCCTTGGTAATAGTTTTGTTTTCGTTTTTTTTATGTCAATAGCCGAAATTGGGCAGAATTTAAAAACAAAAACAAGATTCCGAATTATTAGTGTACAAAATTATGTAATTAACAGAATTATACTTTTTGGAAAGCGTTTAAAATGTTAAGTAACAAAAAAAGGGGGGTTAAGGTTTTGTATATTAAAAAATGCGGGCAAACGTTTTCATAATCACCATTACATTCACCTACATTTACCATCAAAATGAAAATTTTAGGTTACTGTTTTTATTAAACGTTGGGCACATAAAAACGTAAAATATTCTGATCTGTTCTGCAGTTGTCACCAGCTTGTAAAAATGTGTTGTTTCTCATATACAGTGGATAAAAAAAATATTTGCACAAGAAGTTTTTTGTCAATAACTTATTTATTAACGCACGGACATATGCTAGTCTTTTTTAATTAATTAACAAAGTATTTTCGTATAAATTCCCAGTGCATCGTTTTTAAATATTTTAATTTTTAATGAACAATTTATTTTTTAATAAAAAAAATGTCCCAAATAAGTATTTGATCATAAAATAAATTGAAATAAATTGCACAACGACAATAAAGTAAATTAATAAATATTTGGTATGCATACATCAGTGGCAGAGTGGTGAGGGAGGGCGTTGCCCGCCTCTCCAGCATTTATCACTGTAAACAATTTTTCAGAGCAAAACACTCTGGTTCACCTTCGGTATAGGATTTCAATAGCACGAAATGTAAAAAGGAGGAAGGGGAAAGCAAAAAAAAATCTTCAGCAACACTATTTTCTTCTACGCCCTCCCTTTTTAAAAACCTAGTCTCCGGGGTATAGAATAAACCATTTTGTTTCCTCCATTCGTCCATTAACAATCGGATTAAGTCCGAGTAAGTTAAATCACACAAATTCTCTATTGGGTTAAAGTCAGGCGCCTAAAGTGCAATTTCAACCCTTTATTTAACATTATACATCAATCACTCCTCCGTCTTATTGGGCGCATGCCTTGGGTCATCGTACTGTTGAAGTAAAAACATTCTTCCATGCTAAGATTTTTAACACTGTCGAACAAATTACGATGAAACACGTCTACAGATTTTTGTGCATTCATGATCCCCTCAATAACTTTTAAAGTGTGCATCACAATTTGATGATGTTTTGAATCTGAAGAGTCATTTTGCATTTCCATCAAACGAAACGCGTCCCATCTGATCCGAATAAATTGAACTTACTTTTATTACTGAAAGTAATAGCTCTCCAAAAGTCCTCCGTTTTTTTTGGATGTGCCGGTCGCTTTGGTGCGGACGGTAAGAGCAGCGGCCTGCCGCTGCTGTGCCGAAACCGCATTGGAGCGATAGTTGGTTCGATTCCAGCTCTCGGATGGTTGTTTTTCGTTCTTTCTTCTGTCTGTTTACTTTCTAAATGTTTGTGATTGTTTCTAGGCAAGGGTGTAAAATCCGACAACGAATTACCCCTCAGTCACGCCAGTTAAAGGCTGGGTAAGGCCGGATGCCTTCTGAGAAGTGTTCTACGTTGGTCACTCGCCGGTCGGTAGGTTTCCTGATAGAATTATGGGTAGGCACTTAACCAAGGGTTTATAGCCCGAGGGGGGTGCTGGCCTGGGTTTGTCGGAAGCTGATGACCGTGGTTCGGAACCCACGTTAAGCTGTAGGTCCAGTCGCTAAATAGCCTAGTTGCTGATGCGCCTCTAAGCCTAACACTTTACTTTTTTTTTTTGGATGTATGTTTAAGCAAATGACGGACGTTTTATCCTGTATATTTCGCTTATAAAGGGTTTCTTACTTATTTCCCTTTCATTCAATTTTTTATCAGTAACATTTTGTATATTTTGAGCATAAACAATCTTACCAGAAGTTGTTGCCTGGTGGCTAAAGATTCTGTTCTTGTAAACGGTGATTTTTTTACTTTACTTATTTGATCTTTTGATCATTTTCTTATTATTTGATCCCATAATAAATTTTTCACACCGATAAAGGCAAGTCAGTCTTTTTCGGCACATTGTTATTAGCCAGGCAACAAATACAATTCGACTATGGAAATTAATAGCACTTGTCTCGTGATGATTATTTCAACTATAATGATGATAAGATAAGGCTATTTACAATCAAGAACATTTAAATCCTTATTCTAATTTTTTGTTCAAATACTTATTTGGATTAATTTTTGCATTAAAAAATAAATTTTGTTATTGGCCAAAAACTTCTTGTTCAAATACTTTTTTTGACCTATTGTAATAATTGACTTTTAGGAAAACTTCACGAAATTTTTTGGATGTATTAAAAATTGCATCTGTTTCTGTCCTGTACAAAGGCTTATTAAAAGTCATATCATATTTTATAAAACGGTATAACAAACTATCTGCATTAGTTTCAGTTATATTTTCTATTAATGTATGTCTTTCATAACCTTGAGGTTATTAATATACCAATCTGGTTTGTCTAGGTTTTAGATTAAATTATTGTTTCTATATACGGTTTGTAGTTTCCGAATTTTATAAATTTTTATAATGCTTATCTAATTTGAATTTTCATATATTTGCTTTCAGAAGCTTTTATATTAAAATGTATTTGTTTTTGATATCATGTTTATTATAATCACATTTGAAGCCTCAACGTCGGCTCAGAAAAGTATTGACGGGTCCAATTTAGCCGGAAAAGTACGTCTAAATAATTATAACATGATAGACGGGAATTTTCGGTTTCTAAAAACGAACGTGAAGGCAAAAACAATACATGAATTTTATAGAACAAAATATATTGCCACAATACGTAGACATTAATTTTTTTGGGGATAATTCGTTTTTCGAACTATAAATATAAATATAACGGATGATTTTATTGTCGAGTTTTTATCTCTGGTTTATTTAATATACCAGAGATGATTCGTTAGATGTCGTTCCGCGAATACTTTGGCGTTTAATTGCTTGCTTGTGGTGATTGAGTAAAACAAACTAGCTGTTGAAGATGTTATATATTTTGTTTTATAAAATTTATCCCCAATGGCATAGAAAATTAGTTAGATTCCACTGTAAAGGATTCTTTCATTTCGTTTTCGACTGTTAAAAAGTGGGTTGAATAAATAACTCGCTTCAAACGTCACTTCAAATGCGATTTTTTGCAGAATTAGTTAAATGGCATTATATTAAGGGTGTTAAAAAGTTGGTACTCAAAATGTATTGAATTGCAAGATAACTTCGTTGAAAAAATTAAAAGAAATCTCAAAAATCGTTGTTACTTTGTAAGGTTGAGAAGTTTTCGAACGACCGTCGTATGTTGTCAAACGTAAACTCTTCCACAGTCTTAGAAACATTATAAAGAAATATTTTTGATAATGGTTTAATTTAGAATACACGTAGTTCAGGTGAGAGTTTTATAAACAAAATTTCCCCAAAAAATGGTTAAAAGAGGTGCGAACAAAATAAAAAATCAGTCCTGAAGTAATCTCATTTCTTCTATTTTCAGTTTAAAAGCAAATACAGGCGGATCTGTCTACTGGAAAGGCTTACTGAATAAACGGATGATACATTTATGCCGTAATTAACAGATATTTTAAGACGCAGTAAGCATTCGTAGCAGTTTGTGGCCAAATATCAATATGCATTTTCAATATATATATCAATATACATTTTCGTAAGTTGCGTAAATGTACTACAGAAAATTTTAAAGTGAATAAAACTGTTTATGGTGGTTAAACATTGAATTTGCAGAGATAGCATTGAATACGATACCATACCAGATCCATCAATAACAGTTCGAACTAGAGAAAACATCCTAGTTTCAGAATTTCTTTAAAATAATCATTGCATGTCTTTCAGACTCTTCAAAAAGCTCAATGGCAGTCCTATATCGAATATAGATTGCATTTTAACGGAGTTGTTCTTTTTGACTACGATTTATTCGCTAAAATAGTGTCTTAGTATAGAACCAATCCCCACATTCGCCTGACTGGACTAGGTGCGAGTTCTGGCCATTCTCAAAACTGAACTTGATGATAAAAAAAGCCAATTTTTGCTCTGGCTGGCTTCAAAAGTCATTCCTAGAAATTCATATCAGAAGTGCTTCAAACATGCAGTCGCAATTTTTTTAAATTTAGCTCTCGATTATTTTTTTATTCAGCAAAATTATTCTTTTCTACATTCCTTATGCCCATTAAGGCGTCAGGTTTCGATAGAACAAGAAGATTCTTGGTTTATTTCTCTTTTTTTTTACTCTTATTTCGATTACTGTTAATGGTGGATGTTATAACAATGTTTTCTTTCAACAAGACAATGCGACTTGTCATATATCTCGTCAGACAATCGATTTATTGCAAGAAAATTTTCATGGACACATTATTTCACGAGATGGTAATGTCAACTGATCACCAAGATCATGCGATCTCAGGTCTTTGGATTATTTTTTGTGGGGTTATATTAAATCTCTGGTTTACAAAACTGCAAATGTAGCCGGAACAATTATTGACCTTAAAAGAAGCATTCAGTCCATTATTGCAGATATATCACGTGATATACGTGAAAGATTAATCCAAAATTGGGTCTCCAGAGTGCATGCCATCAGGTGAAGTCGCGGCGAATATTTGAGCGACATTATTTTCAAAACATTACACCATTATTTGTTCTTCAAGCTAAAGTAAAAATTACCTCATTATCACTTGTAGTTATCATTGTCCCCTCATTTTAAACTTACGACTCTCTTATCTGACAAACCTTTATTTGTGTTAATTTCCATCTTGAGTTTGTCAGTTTCTTCGTCTACATATAAGAGACCTTGTCCTTTCCTTAGTGTGGGATTTCTGTATACTATTGTTAGTGTTGTTTTTCCTTTAGTACACTTAATTACTTTATTCATATTCCCGTGTTATACTCCCATTTTCATTTCGAACTCCTCTTACCATCTCTTATTCTCTGTGCTGTCACTGTTGATTTGCTCAAATGCAGTTTTCAGGATAATGAATGTTATGTATAGGAGTTTCTCAGAAAAATACACAGTTCTTAAAAAATATTTTCGTTTATTTTTTCTTTATACAAAAAAAAACAGTGTGCAAATACTTTTTGACCCACTATATCTCGTTTTATCTGAAGCACCAAACTCCAATCACCTTAACGTCAGCGATTTTACCTTGTTGATTTTGTAAACAAAATTCAAAATTATTTGCATATTTGTTTAATGCGGCTCAAGACAGAGCGTGTCGCGAACGGTTAATTTACAAGGTCCGTTCGTAATTTTGTCAGAAAATATTTTGATAATGTAAATTGGCTAGCCTACTTATAACATGTATTAGGGAATTTTACGTTATTGCTATTATTATTTGATGACAAGCACTTGGGTTGTAATTAAAAGGAATATCTTTAAGGAAAGGGAAATCTTTAACATGTCGAATTTTGTTGAACAGCGAATTCGCATAAAAAATTCATACAAATATTTCGATGATGCTTGTGTAAAAAAAGCAAATATTTTCAAATGTTAAAAAATCTTCACGTTTATCACGCCAGGCAACAGTCGGTCATCAAAATTTGGATTGAAGGAATGTTACAGAATGTTACTTCAATGACGGAAATTTCAGTGGCACTCGCTTCAAGCATATTTTTTTGATCAAGTTGCCGTCATCAGACGACCGCTTTTTCAAAATTGCTGCTAGTTTACTTTAAATAAAAAAGGCACTGTTGTAAAAATTGTTTTGTGGTCTTTTTTTTAATCTCTCTGAACGATTCTAAAATCACAGCGACAACGTTGCTTTTTTCTTTTACCAAAACGGCATCATTTTAAATAGTTTAGTTTTAAATTCTTAGAATTGTCTGGATAATTAACTAACAGTCGAAGGGGAAATTATTTTTGTAGCTGATAACATTAAGATTATAATATCTTCAAAATATAAATATTTTGTTTTTAATAAAGAATTCAATCCACTTTAAAATCAGTCACCAGTGGCTGATTAGCCACTGTATATCTCGATAATAACAAATATATTTTTAACTTTTTCATTCAAACATAATCAAATATCAACCTTGTTTGGGTCATGTACTGAATGTGGCAGAAATGCAATTAAAATTAGTGTACTTTGAGCTTTCCCAGTATACGGTTTGACTATTACTCTGCTTTAATTGCAACCGCTTTTTATAAACCTAAAGCGGGATATTTTCGGTATGCTCCGCTTAATGTCCGTCTATTTGCCGTCAATATAGGTTCTCAAGTCAGAGGCTTAATTATTTCGGTCTCAACGAAGACTTTATCATCAAAGCTACATGAATCATGCAACAATACACTCATCAAGAACCTATCTCGAATTTACTTATCAGAATGACTAATATTCATAGATTTGTTTTCTTTTTCATGCTCTCCTTTTTAGTTAGGATTTGGAGGAGGTTTTTAAGAACCTACCATGAAACAAATTTGGCCCACGCACTGAGAATTTGTCTAAAAATGACCCGTATAAAAACAAATAATGAAGAAAACTTCTCTTAACATGGGTACCTTTTGAAAAACTGAGGCAAAAAAAAAGACAAGGTTTTTTAACCAGTGCGTTAAGTATGAACGTTCACAAAGGCCAACAAGGATAAGATCACTAAGCTGAAATATCGATCGAAAAATCCAAATACAACTTGACAGATAGAAATTGAAATGACTGGGTGCGAGAATAGATCAAAATGAAAGACGTGAAACAGGGAGCAGTGAGACTAAAATGGAAATTCGCAGGACATAAGGTGGGAAAAAAGAATTAAAAGTGAAATACAATCAGTATACACTCTAGACAATAGAAATGTAGCAGAGGAAGGGGAAGACCGCAGTTGAGATGGGCGGATGACATTAACAAGCATGCAGGATGGCGGTGGACAGAAGTGGTAATGCACAGAGGAATTGGAGCATCAAGAGGAGGCCTATGTTGGAAAATGTAACGCGGCCTGATCTTCAACTCTTATTGAATGTGACACTTATGACACACCTTGATGATCTTATAAAGAGCGTGAAGATATATCACTGACTATGGCAAAATGTTAAATTCGGAAGATAATTTGGGAGTTCTGTATTGGTTTCAAATTGGCCCAAGCATGCCTGATCTTTGAGGTCGACCTCCCTTTCTTTGAACTTGTTTTGCTGTGTATAAATTGAGACTACCCCTTCTCGAGAAAAGAACATGATCTTAGTGGCCAATTGATATTAACATTTCGCGAAATAATGCGTCCAGGAAACTTTTCTTGCTATAAATCGATTGTCTGGCGAGATGCGTAACAACGTCAAGTCGCACCGTCTTGTTGAAAGAAAACATTATTATAGCGTTCACCGTTAACTGTAACACGATATCCATTATCATCTTCAAAGAAATAAAGTCCTATCACTCCTTCATACAAAAAGCCGTACCAAACAGCGACTTTCTGAGGATGAACAGGTAACTCCTGAATTACTTTTTTTCATCGACCCAAATCCTGCAGTTATGTTTGTTCACAAACCCATTAAGCCAGAAGTGCGCTTCGTCTGAAAACATTTTTTTTTCCCGAAGTAAGGGTCGTCTTCGCATCGTGTATCTACCATGGTAAATAGACACCATGTACTGAATACTCTACTCTGTGAGTTACATTTACATTTCAAACAGTGATGCTGCTATTACGTCCCAAAGTTCGAACACTTATTGAAAAAGTGAGTATTCCCCTCTGAAGAAAGAGTGTCAGAAACATTCTTATTGGAGAACTTTTTATTTTTTTCTGCACCTTGTTCCTCTTGAACTGTTTCTTCCTTTCACATTTATTCATCATTTTTATAAAGTCTTTAAGACCAGTTCGTACTTATGAAATGATCTACAACATTATTAAAATGCATGACTTAATTTACTTCAAACATTGGTTTGGAAATGTCAAATACCTAGAAGTTATGAATCACTGTAATTGAACAATGTCGTCCCGCACTATAAAAATGTGCAGAAACGATTGCTTTTGGGAGGGATTTTCGGTTGACTGACTGTTAATTCTTTAATATAAAGAAACGCTAATTAGAGAAAACATTTGTTATTGTGCCGTTATTAACAAGTCGGTAACGTTAAAAAAATCACGTGACTGTATCCCACGTTAATTCAGAAAGAATGACCTAACTGTAAAACCAAAAATAACCGGCGATGATGAAAAATATTAAGAAGGTCACGCCTAATGCGTGTCAACCGAACGACCGTATTTTCACTTTTGCCGTTAACTCGTCGAAAAATCCAACAACAATCTGCAAATATTTGATTTCCATATTAATAGCCTGATTTCCATTCTTATTTACGATCTGATTTGTCTGCACGCATCGAGTCTTGTCAAATGATCTTTGCTATTATTGCATGTTCCGAATGATATTGTTACATGGTTGATCTTCAATACCCCTCTCCAATCTGTTCGCGTCTGTAGTTATATGTTAAAGCATAGTGTCAGCAGTAAATATCAAAATGTCCATATTTAATCGGATTATCCGGAAAGTTCGCAGGTATTTTCTGAAGTATTATCTACAACTTTTTGCCAACGTAATGAATGCATTAATTAATGAATGAATGATATTTTATTGTCTAACAGATAGTAGCTCAATTAAAAACACAAGTAGATAAAACAAAAATAATTTGAACTTAACAGTGGTGCAAAAATATTTATATAAAAATTAATTCTAATATTACAAAAATTATTTCCAAAGCACCGCACAAGCTTTCAACATCCTTTCAAAACCTGATTTATACTGAGTAAGCGGGGATTGAAAAATATCCATCAAGGACACAGAAACGTTCCCGTCAATGACATGTTTGTTATGATCTCGGCATGCACGAAAGAGCGGTGCATTAGAGGCAAAGTTGGTGCTAGGGGTACATATGGTGAAAATATCCCGAACTCGGCTGTTGATTCAGGGGACATAAAACCGAATATCACTGAGGAGTTGATCACAATCAATTAAGCCATAGCAGAGCTTCAGCAGGAAAAGCTGAGCAGCATACACTGTGCTATCCTCTAGGGACTGACAGGAGAATCTCTCCAATAATAGAGTGTGGCTATAACCTCTGCAGGGGGAGACCCCATCCAACTTAAAAGGCAGATACTTTAGAAAACGCTGCTAAACCTGCTCAAGACGAAAAATGTCATTATACGGAGTTAGAAAACAGCTGATATTATCAAATGCTTTTGTTAATCTAATTAGGAAGCCAACGTTGCTGACTGCATGGTTAAATGATCTCTATCGATATACACTCTCAGGTCCTTTACAACTGCACAACCTTCCAAAGCGCAACCGCTTAAGGAATATATATAGTTAATTACATTATACTTGAGAGCAGAGGTAATTTTTGGCATTTGGTAATATCCAGTGGACATTGCCAAATTATGCCAATAGATTGTTTTTTATATCTTCCGATTTAGAAGATTTCCTATTTAAATAATTTTGGAGGGAACGGAATAGATCCGAGGTGCCTTGTCCAGTGAGTAAGGTGGATGGGGCAAAACATTACAATTAAAGCTCAACAATTTTTGCAGGGTCTTTATTGAAGCATGGCGTCGTGCATTGTCATGATGAAACACGAAAGGTTTCTTATTTGAATAATTGTGACTGATTTTCTTCAGTTCCTTCTTTCATCCAATCTAATTGTGAACAGTAGGGGTCAGTGTTGATTTAGTTGCGAGAAAAAACACAAAGTGTATGGGTCCTTTTCAATCTCATCAAATGAAAAACATAATTTTCTTTGGATGAAGGCCGTCTTTCGCCTTAGTTTGACTTTACCATTTTTTTATTATGACACTTCCTATGGAGCTTCCTCAAGGATAAAGTCTACTCTAACAATCCGCCGACGAGTAATGACCTGGAGAAGAACAAGCGTCAAGTTATTGGTGAAATTGAACCGCACCTGTAGAAATAGCCGAGGGGACAACATAACTGCCATGTCTCTACTTTTTGATAAAATTAACAGGCATGTTATTTTCTAAAATTGTTGGTTTTATTTAAAAAGGAAATCCCGAATTATCTATTGGGACACCCTACATCGGCGATCCCTATACTTTTTAATTAAAATGATACAGTTAGAACAGTATCCAGTTAAACAGTATGAAAGATCGTGAATAATTTTACCATAGATGGTCAGAATCTAAAACTTTCCATACTAACCTCGTAAATTAATAACGACCTTCCTTTCTTAATTCTGTACTACGAAATTATCCCCATCATTATCATCGTCCTTTGTATTGATAACGGGTTAACCGTGACGTAACGCGACGTCAAAGAGTTTGCAGTGTTTTGAGACGACGACGCTGACAGTAGATAAGGTCGATTAGCAGCCATACCAAGTCTGCAACTGAACTTCTACGAAATCGAATGTAGCTTTTATAGTATGTTGCTGCAAGTGGTCGACGATTTTTTCCTTGACATTTATTGGGGCCCGTTTCCACTATGAAAATATAAACTGTACCAAGGCGATGGTACGTGGGTACGTGTCGTACCAAGGCATTCGGTGAAATCGAACGGTAGTAATGGCGATGAATTAATAACTAGATGACAATGGTTTTTGTTTTTGAGCCATCCTCGTATAGTGGTATATATTTTCTTCAACAATGACCCTAAATAACTGTTACTAAATTTGCAACGAATTAACTACTAATATACAGTGTGGAGCAAAAATATTTGTTGATCTAACCGATTTTTCTGTTTCTTTTTGTTTTAACACCTTTAATGCTTCAAAGGTATGTCAATACATACTACAACTGATTCAATTCCTCTATTCAAACCTTAAATAAGCTTAACGCGCGTTTCGTTAACCCTTAGGAGATGATTCAGTCTAAATATTTCTTAGATACTGATCATGTTAACTTCATCAAGAGGTGATTCAATATAAAAGAATTACGATTGAACTATACCCTGATGATGCTAACATGGTTAACGAAAGGCGCGTCGAGAAGTTAAATAAGGTGATTTGGTGTTTAGGGCTAAATCTCTTCGGATTTAATACAACTGATTGTACAACATGAATTAACAATATTTAACAGGAAAAAAGTATTTGGTAAAACTAAAATAAGTTTCTAATAATGGTAAAAAAATTCGGAATTTTGTACCGTATTCATTAACTATGACAACCTGTAACCATCTCGGCATTGATTCAATTTTTTTTGTCTATCGCTTGATATTTGCGTCCATTCTGAGACTAACATAGTTTTTAAAAAATGTATATTTGTACACTTTGTCTGATTTTTGATCCATTAAATGCATAAGTTCCCAATAGGCTGCATATCCGATAATATGTATAATTAGTCTTCTTCTGATATTGTAGAGCAGCCAATTTTTCATATATACATACGCATACGGTGTGTCCGAAAAGTAATGCATTTTTTTTGTGCTGGTACTTAAAGTGGCTGCCGGTTCTGGCCGATTGGATTGATGGCGGGGACTCTCAGCTTCAAAGCGATGCCTTCGCCACTCTGCTCCGAGCAGAGTTGGGGCTTCAGGATGGAATCGTTACTCGAGCAACGTTGTGCAATAAAATTTTGTTCGAAACTGAACAAATCTCTTGCGAACAAGGGTCGTCCGAGTAAGAAAGAAGATGGCCACTACCTGGGAGCCGCACCATGACAATGCACCAAACCACACCGCTCTGCGCGGCGTAAGTACTTAAGCACAACTTGGTAACGCTGCCGCGACCCCCCTACAGTCCGGACATAGCTCCGGCCGACTATCTTTCTCTTCTCGAGGATTAAGACCGCCTTGGCGGGAATCCATTTTGGACCGATTGGAGCCTTCCAAGGCGGCGTGACGAGGGTCTTTGCCGATGTCCCTGTTGAAGCCTTCCAGGAAACGTACCGTGCATAGCAGAGCCGCTGGAAAAAGTGTGTAGATGCCCAAGGGAACTACTTCGAAGAATATTAAATGTTTGTAACGATATCTGCAATAAATGTAATGGTTAAAAAAATTGCATTACTTTCCTGACACACCTAGCATATATACAGTAATTGACAAAAGTATATAGACAAGGTGATTTTTTATAATTTCTAAGTATTTTTATTTTACAAACAAATACACGTTCTTATTTTTAAATATAATCGTTGTATACATATAAATTATTAATCTAAATATCCAAATAATATCGCGAAGAGAAATGAAAAAGTTGAATTCTTACAGGACAAAAGTATATAGACAAAACTAAGATCTACATGAAAAAAAGTAACACTTCAAATAAACCAAAATAGTAAGTAATTTGCTTAATATATTGTTTCATAACCGTTGTTAATAATAATAACTGAATGGCATATTCTAGGCATTGACTCAAGAAGTTTACTAATGTGCTCAGTGATCAATATTTTTCCATTTTTCTTCCAATGCCCTATATCAATTTTTTTGGTGGAATAATTCTTATCTTTAATCTGTCGATTCAAGTGATCACACATGTTTTCTATAAGATTCAAATCTTGCTATTGCAATGACCTCTTTAAGATAGCAATGTTTTTATCTATAAAGAATTGCTTGACTAGCTTTGAAGAATGCTTGGGATCATTATCTTGTTGAAATGATCTTAAAGGCATGTTATCTTCCACATAAGGCAGCATTATGTTCACTAATATATCGTGATACATAAACGTACCCATAATCCCTTCTATGCGGTGTAATGAACCTACTCCAGCAACCCCAAACCATGACAGATTCACCTTCATGTTTAACAGTAGGAACTGTGTATTTATGATGTTTTCTTTTTCCAACAGGGCGTCCAACATACCCGTTTCCAATTATGTAAAGTCCATCGAGATGCCGACGAGCAAAACCTAAAAGTTCCTTCTGTTTTTCTTTAAAAGAAAGGCTTTCTTGATAGGTCGACGTGCAAACAACTCTTGTTCATTAAGTCCTCTTTTAATGGTCTTTGTGGATACGTCTGCTAATTTTTGGTTTATTAAATCAGCCTTATTTCGGTTGGTCTTGAATGGAGCCTTGGATGAAATATATTTAATTAACTTTACTGTTCTCTGACTAAGTTTTTTGGGACGACCGGATCTTGGCGATACTTCTATTGTTCCCCTTTGTTTAAATCTATTAAGTATTACCCTTACAGCGTTCCTTTTTAAATTAAAATTTTGACCTATAGTAGCTTAATTTTGACCACTTTGGTATAGTTCAGTTATTTTACTTTTTATCTCGAATGAAATATTAGGACCACGCTGTATTTTTAAAATGTTTTAGGATTAATAAGTACTGATGCGTACATTAACTGTATTAATTTTAAAGTGATATAAATAAAGTTAGTTCTATATCTATAAGGTCTATATATTTTTGTCTCTCAAAAAAATTTGTTTGTTTAGTTTGCTTTTTTGGCTATAGTGTAAACAAAATAAAATCTATCGAATATTTTTCTTTCAGTGCAGAAGAATTTATTGACAATATAAGTAAATTTAATTTTACAACAAAGAAATATCTCTAAGCATTAAACTGGTTGTCTATATACTTTTGTTCATTACTGTATATATATATATATATATATATATATATATATATATATATATATATATATATATATATATATATATATATATATATATATATATATATATATATATATATATATATAATATGTATGTTAGGCGTGGTACATTTTTTTGTTTCCCAGTGTAATAAGATTTACTACTACGACTGATTTAAGAGTACGGAAATTGACGAATCCAATTAGAACATTTACTTCACACTATCTAAAAACTAAGAAGTCCGCTCATTTTTGAGTGCCACAATAGGAAAACGTAAAATTCAATTCAACAGCGTAAACAGAATATAGTCTAGATCAAACCTAAATAAACTTGCTCCAACCGTTTCAAAATTAAATATTCAATCTGTAAACGGCTGTTCAACTTGATCTACTTTTCAGGAACTAAATCATTAACCCGGATGAATATTATTGTACTATCGTCAATTGTAAATGTAATAAAAACATCCGTAACGTATGAGTCGTTAGTGTTGTCTTTTAAATCGCATAACGCATAAGCAACGTAGAAGGTCTTCCATCGAAAGTTATTGAAGCTTGAATGGGATTTCTTGCCGTACATCACACTTACCAAACCACAGTTTATATTTTGTTGAACACCTTGAATTATTTAAAATCTTTTTAATAATACCATGGTCGATTTATACATTTTGACATACAAAACAACTAAAAAAAAACTAGACCTACCAATCTTAATTAGTATCAAAAAGTATTATTTTCATGTTGTGTTAGCGCAACAAATTCTTTTTTTTTTCAAAAAATTATATGACAGGGCTGTGTCTATTCAATGTTTAAAAAAAATATACCTGGAGCTTATTCCTCGAAATATAGGCCGTTGTTTTTGATGACCACAACCCATGTTTGAGCCAGAAACTCTATTCCTCCTCGATACCACGATGAGTCTGCTCTTAAACCGTTAACATCGAGAGACCGTGGACCTAATATTTTCCTATCTTCACTACCGAAAACTTTTAAAACCAGATCTTAGCGGTGCGGATTAATACGGCACCTTCTCTTCTTCGCAAATTTCACAAGCAGCATCAGTCGCTTTGAAACCTTTTTTAAAATAATGTCTTAAAATATCCCTGATATCGTGATTAAATTCAGTCGTTTTTTTTTTTTTGTTAAAATATGTCGACAGAATATTTCGCACTCTAATACTGAAGAATGTATGTTTATTTGCCTGAGCGAAAAGTTAAAATCGAATTTAACCCCTGAGGAGTGAATTATAATCATTTATTTATAAACAAAGGAAAAAACGGAAATACTTTTGTTATTTGAGTTATATTGATAACAATCATTGACGTAATTATTATCAAAATCACGTGAATGAGTGTTGATCATGTTTACCGGGTCTGTAAATATGAAACAGGAATTTGCCCATAGATGGCCCTAGCAGTCAATGTAGTTACCATCAAATCGCGTCATTGGCGCCATTTTCTTGTTGACATTTGACAAAGATTTTCAGCTCACAACAATACAAGTTTCATGAAACAGCATTGTTTGTAATAGCGTTGAACATGTCGGAAACTACGATTTGCGGACAGCATTGATTTTATGTTACCATTTGCTCTGAAATGCACTGCTCCAGAATCGCATCGAATGCTTGTCGAAGCTTACGATGAGCATGCTCTTGGTCAATCACAGTGCTTTGAGTGGTTTAAAATATTCAAAACTGGCGATTTTGACCTGAGAAACGAAGAACGTGGAAGACCACCGAAAAAGTTTGAAGACAACGAATTGCAATCATTGTTGTATGAGGATGACGCTCAAATGCAGCAACAACTCGCGGATCAATTAAATGTAACACGAGAAGCCGTCTCTATACACGTTTGAAAGCCAGGGGAAAGATCCAGAAGATGGAAAAATGGATTCCACATGAACTGAATGAAAGACAGCAGGAAAACCGAAAAACCACTTGCGAAATGCTGCTCGCCAAGTACAAAAGAACGTCATTTCTCCATCGAATTGTGACTGATGATGAAAAGTGGATATATTTTAAGAATCCTAAGCGTGAAAGATCATGAGTAACTCTAGACGAACCATCGACATCGACTGCAAGGCCAAATAGCTCTGGACGAAAAACAATGCTCTGTCTTTAATGGGATCAGAAGGGTGTGATCTATTATGAGCTGCTAAAACTTCCTGAAATCGTTAATACTGAACGCTACCGACAATAAATTGAATCAAGCTTTGCATGAAAAACGACTAGAATATCAAAAAAGGCAACAAAAAGTATTTTTGCTTCATGATAATGCACTACGACACATCACAAAACTGATTAAGGAAACGATTAAGGCGTTTAGTTCGGAAATAATTTCGCATGCGGCTTACTCACCAGATTTGGCTCCGTCCGGTTACTACTTATTTACATCGATGGGACGCGCATTTGCTGAGCAGCCCTTCACTTACGAAAATGCCTCAATGACTGGTTTGTCTTAAAAAACAACAGTTTTTGGCGTGGCACCCACAAATTGTCAGACAGGTGGGAAAATGTATAGCTAGCGATGGGCAATACTTCGAATAAAATATTTGTTATCATTTTCATACAATAAACTTATTTTCTATACAAAAATTCCGGTTTCATATTTACATTCCTGGTCATGTTTACAGTTGCTTTAAATATCCATGGAATAATCTTGAAATTCTGCATTTCAGCTACGAAATTTTCTCCGATTATTCGTAGTCTAGATGGATTGGTGCTTGCTTCCAACGCTCTTTTGTTAATATTCCAACTCTTATTCCAGGATGTAACATCAATTCATAAAGCAAATTGATCAATTTCGCTGTTTCAGCAGCAACGAAATAGTCGATGAAGTTCGAATCTCAGAAAACAACTGCCGTGACTTTTCCGGTCAATGAAAGCGTTTTCACGTTCTCTGGAGCACGTTTTCATTGAACTGACACAGTTTCGGTCAACATGGAGTTTACGACCCATTTTGTATCAAGATTTGTTCTCTATTATTGGCTCTTTTTGATTAAAATGAAAACTTCATTCACAATTTGTCTCTGCCTCTGTCTAACGAAGCAGATTTTCTCCATTCCAGTTTTGTGAATAAACAAAATATTCGATATTGGCCTGACGACAATTCTCCCATGCATGAGAGACCCTTATACAATTCAAAAGTCACCGTGTGGTGTGAAATATCTTTTTGCATTATTGGTCTTTACTTTGTTTATGATGCTAATAAAAATACAACTGCTATGATATTAAAACACTTTTAAATTGGGAAACAATCCAATATAGTTCTCCAGATATGGAAACATAAGATGTTTATTTGTGGGGTTATTTGAAAAGCATGATCAAGATCAACATTCCAATAGAATTAATAATAATGTAATAAGTAATGTGTTGAAGCAGAAATTGAAAAAACGTTTTCTTGAAAAGAGACCACTTTTCAGCCCTTCTTTTCTTTTAAAACTAAAATGGCTTTTTGAAGTGAACACTTCTTTAGCCGTGTGGAGCGATTTTTTCGGTATTCCCAAAACTTATGGGTTCGAAGTTAATTGTGTTTTAAATTAAATTCATTTATTATTAAATCTTCTCCTGATGATGCTAACATGGTTAGTGAAAGGTGCGTCGAGACGTTCAAAAAAGTGACTTGATGTTTAGTAGTAAATCTCTTCAAGTTTAGTGTTTCACACCAAAGGTTCCAATAGAAGAATTATTTTAATTGTTTAATTGTAGAATCACTGTACGCTACAAGAGTAAGTACTTAAGTATGCTAATATTATTATGTAGAAAAATGAATAACACTAACTATATATTTTCGAATATTTCCAATATTGGTATCAATATTTGCGTTTTTTCTAATATTTAATCTCTGCAATACATCGTGCAATGAATATTTCATAGTGGCTTAGGAGTTATCTTACTAGCGTGGTAAAACAAATTTCTAGTTGTTCGATAGTACAACAATTCTATAAAATTTTATAATCAATATAATTTTTCAAAATTATTGTTTATTGGTTTGAATTGTCAGAAATATAATACGTGTTTTGTTATTTTTTGCAGAATGATTATTTATAAACTATCATTCAATTTCACCATTAGAACTTTACAAAAAAGTATTGTAATATAATTAGTTTTTCTAAATATCCATTTTTTATATTTGTTTAGATCCTTGATCCTACGTGAAAAAAATATACATATTTAAATTATACATTTAAAAAATAATTCATTTAAAAATTCAAAAAAAACACTGTTATTCCAAAGTTTCAAGTTTTCACTTCTGTCGGCAGTCCCCATGATTGCCTACAGAAGTGTGTTTCTTTCTGTAACGTGATAGTATTTCTAATTTTTAAAATATTTTGGTTCCTTACTTTATTATTTCTTTATTTTTATATTTTATTTTTATTTATCTCTGGTATCTCTGCCGTACCCTGTATACTATCTATAAATAGTCGTATGAATGAAAGCAATATTTGTAAGCAATAACAAACATTTCTGCGGGAACGGAATTAATGAACATGAGCAATAAAAAAAACTATTTTTCAATCCGTGTTACGCTGGTTTTTGTATGTTTCGAGGGTGGGCAAACACAAACTGTTAATGTATATACTACAATAAAAAAACATTCTAGTATGATTCAGCTTTCGCTTTTTTATGAAATTTACCTTGAATCTCCCAAGATAATTAAAAAAATTCTGTATGTATGTGCTTAGTTCACTTTTAATTTAAATTGCATCAGAATTTATTGCTTGCAGTATCCAAAATAAGTGATATTAAAATAAATCGAATTGGAAAAATAAGCTCGTACTGTTTTTCAAAATGTAGTGAAATATAACTAATTTGCTATACAAAAAACCTAATCAATTATACGTTGACCATCGTTATCTTCGACCTCTAGTCATCTTTTATCCAATTTTATTAGCTTCGTAAATCGTCTGGTGTTTTACGATGAAAACCCAATCCTGATGTCTTCCTATTTTTTGACAACAACAGAAATAAAATCATAATCCGAGGGTACTAGATTTATTAAATGTGAAGACGAATCCCTTCTGAGATCGGGGGATTTGGTTGTGCTACTAATTCTGGAGATTTAGAACGTATTCCTTTAACTTCTCTGCGAATGGTAGACTATTGAATCAGTCGTCTTCATAGGAAATTTCACCTGTAATGTGCACACTAAAAATATGATGTTCAGAAGCAATTCCACCCTTAAGGTTGTTTGCGACAAGACGTTACTGTCCTTCAATATTTTCTTTGCGCATACTTTGTCTATCGTAGACAATCTATTTTTTTTATAACGATTCACAAATTCAACAAACATTGAGCCTAGAAACTATGCAAACAAGAGCAAATAGCTTCCTAGACTTGTATGGTATGAACTAAATATTTTAGTAATCTCT